>JAYMSL010000938.1:0-19697 GCA_036897195.1 Plantago coronopus
GTCCAAGAAGAAACTTCTTATTTTGTTTTGATAACCGTTTTTCGGTCGCAAATTACTCCAAACTCTTATTGAACAAAATAAATTTAAAAATTATATTAAGATATTACCATAACTATACATTTTTAATGTAATTTCTCTACTTTTTTTAACCAACATAATTTAGGAGTAATTTACGACCCAAAAAAAAGTCAACAAAACTAAACGGGAAACATTTGACTGGACGGAGGAAGTATGTGTTTTTCATTGAAGTATCGTATGTGTATTGTAATTTAAAATTTCAAATGCCGTTGTACTATAACTGTTGTTTGATATAATCATTTAAAAAATCGTAGGTGTCTTTTTTTATGTCACTGTTTTATTTCAATACTATAACACTAAAACTATTATAAAAACTCCAATGTGTGTTTATCATGACTCTACAACAGTGGCAGTTTTTTGTTGAAACAGGTTATGACGGTGTCACATCAAACTTTTGGTCACCCATATTAGATGGCCTTATTTGATTTGTTATCGAAGAACTTTAATTTTTATTTTTATTTTTCCAATCCCGTCGAGTATCGACGGGCCATTGGCTAGTTCTTTAGAACTTGAATGAAGAAAGGTAGATAATCATAAATTGAAGCTAAGGCATTCATTGTCAGAACTCAGAAGTCATAGTACTTCAACAACTAACTTGCAACTACCTAATGAATATCAAACCTGTTAGCCTTCACAACTTGAGATGGTTTAACCTTTACAGCTAGTCAGCTAACCTATTTATGATTGCAACAATCACTCCATGTTCCAACAACATTTTCGTTTTTACAAGACTCGAACTCAATACAGTAACACTTGATATATACTCTAGACGGTAAATTCAAGTCACTGGTGTGCAGGAGTCGAACTCGTGACCTCTTAGTTTCGTGAATACATAAGATAGGAACTGTATGGATACAGTTAAGATTAATTAACCTGAATGCATTAGATTCTGCATGTAGGTCAATTATATGGGGCCATAATTGTCTGCCAGAGGCTTTATATATGACTAA
Source organism: Plantago coronopus (assembly GCA_036897195.1). Classification (NCBI taxonomy): domain Eukaryota; kingdom Viridiplantae; phylum Streptophyta; class Magnoliopsida; order Lamiales; family Plantaginaceae; genus Plantago; species Plantago coronopus. Next base: position 1,029 of record JAYMSL010000938.1, read on the forward strand.
CTGGTAGAAAGATACTTCTATACAGACAAAAGTGGTTCTGAAAACATTTACTAACATACCTGCAGGCTCCAGTGCTAGCTAGTAGCTAAGGAGGCCATGGATATCTCTACCTCGGCACCAAGTCCGGTTGCTAATGGCTCTGTCAATTACAAAGGGATTATCGCGGATAAACGGAGAACTGGCGGGTGGAAAGCCGCACCGTTCATCATAGGTTCTGAACTTCTGATCCTTTCTTCAGTCTTATTGCCAATTAATTCCCATTTCTGTCTTCTGATTTTGGTGAATGTAGCATAGACATAGATTATGTTTTTGCATTAATTCTAAGTAGCTTCAGACATAAAGCATCAAGAATTAGGCCAGTTAGAGTTTAGACCACAAGAAACAGGATATAGATATTCTGATATTCACATGCACAAGTAGCCATAGTTCAGAACTATGGTGTTCTAAGCTGTTAATATGTCTGATTTGGTGCAGTGAATGAGGTAGCGGAGAGGTTCGCGTTCTTCTCGATCGCTGTCAACATGGTGGCGTATCTGGTGGGGGAGATGCACCAGTCTCTGCCTAATGCGGCCACTCATGTCACCGATTGGGTTGGAGCAGCTTATGTGCTCACATTACTCGGAGCTTTTATTGCAGACGCCTATCTAGGCCGGTTCCGCACTATAATCGTCTTTTCTTGCATATATTCAGTGGTAAGAACAGCATAATTTGACAGAACAGTCCATTAAAAGATAAAGCAGCAATATGCTCAATGTTAATGTTCTACATCTTAAATAAGCAGATTTGTTTAATTGTTTCCTAAACTTTCAGATTGTATGCTAAATGATGCCCCTAAAGGCCTAAATCCATTTTTCAAATGACATTTCTGATCAATGTAGTGAGAACTAACCATATTTCACCATCAGGGAATGGTGATGTTAACACTCTCAGGATCCTTGGACAATTTAAGGCCCCCTACATGTACCAAACTACCCTGCATTCCGGCATCCACGTCCCAAACGGCCTTCCTCTACTGCGCACTGGCGCTCATAGCTCTCGGAACTGGCGGAATCAAGCCCTGCGTCTCCTCATTCGGAGCAGATCAGTTCGACGAAGCTGACAAAAAAGAAGCTGAAAAGAAATACTCATTCTTTAACTGGTTTTTCTTTGCAATCAACATGGGAGCCCTTCTCGGAATCACCGTTCTGGTTTACGTGCAAACGAAAGCAGGGTGGGTGTGGGGATTCGGGATCCCAACAGTTTCGACTGTTTGTTCCATCTTTATCCTGGTGTTCGGCTTCAAGAGGTATCGGTATCAGAAGCCAATGGGAAGCGTTTTCACTAGATTCGTGCAAGTGATCGTCGCTTCTATAAGAAACCATGTAAAGGGAGCTGAGGCTTCGCAAGGAACAGGTCATATTCTTTACGAAGTCGACACGAAAGAATCGGATATCCGTGGAGCACGAAAGCTATCGCACACTCAACAATACAGGTTATTGTTTCTGCTTTATCTACCGTTCCATTTCTGTTTCCTGATCAAATTTAACAGTGTTTCTTCTCAAGCAGGTTTCTGGATAAAGCAGCTATCAATACAGATGCAGAGCAGATCACCAAGAACCGATGGAAACTCTGCACCGTGACACAGGTAGAGGAGTTCAAATCATTCGTACGAGTTCTACCAATCTGGTGCGCAACCATCGCCCTGGCCATCTCCTTCGCACAGCTCTCCACCTTCTTCGTTGCCCAAGCAATGAGAATGAACCGAAAACTCGGCCCCAACTTCACGATCCCAGCCGGCTCAATCACCGTTTTCAGCTCCGTAAATGCCCTGATCACTATCCCAATCTACGAAAAGGTAGTCGTCCCATTCCTCCGCAGCAAAACCGGTCATCCCCGTGGTATCACATCTCTGCAGAGAATGGGAACGGGACTCTTCGTCTCCATTTTCGCAATGCTATCAGCTGCCATTGTCGAAAAACATCGCAGAAACAGTGCCACTCAGTTGAGCGTCTTCTGGCTGTTCCCTCAATACTTTCTTGTTGCGATGGCGGAGATGTTCACGTACGTCGGTCAACTGGAGTTTTTCTACGACGAGGCGACAGATGGAACCAGGAGCATAAGTAGTGCAATGTTTTTGAGTGAAATTGGTCTTGGGAGTTGGCTGAGCAGTGCCATTGTTAAGGTGATTGTGAATGCTACAGGTGGAGAGGAAAAAGGATGGTTGAGAAATGATCTTAACAAAAGCAGGCTTGATGCATTTTACTGGATCTTGACAGCCATTAATGGGGCTAATTTCTTGGTGTATTTGTGGGTTTCTTGGAGGTATAGAGGGCGGGGCAGTGAGGTTTCCGCGGTCGAATTGGTGGTTGAAGGATCTGATGACGGTAGCCGCAGCAAAGAAGAGAAAATGTGAAGTTTGCCAGATTAGTGTCACAGTTTCAAGAACTTTTGATGGAGGTGAAAGATCAGAACTATAGCTCTGTTTGTTCTTTTGAATTTGGTATATTTGTAATTTTATTCATGCTATTAATTTATGACTATAAAATGTAATTACTCCTTAAAATGTGTATTATCAGACTTCCAGTTTCAAAGTGATTCTGTCTCTTTTTCCTTCTTCCACAAAGATATCAAGAAAAGGGCATATACAACAATATTTACGGACTGTTTGGCACTCGGTGTGGGCGCTTGGTTAAGCCCCTAACCGAGTTCGACAGTCAAATTTAGGCATATACTACAATATTTAGCAACTCTGTTTGATGAATTTTCACAGAAAAATTGATAAATCTCAGGTTTAGAGCCAAAAAGAATGTAAGTTTCATATACCTCTGCTTCAAATCAGCAGGTTTCTGCACATTGTAGTGTCTTTACAAGAATGAATGAACTGATATCTAACAAAGATTTGTGCACATTGTAGTGTTTGACAAGAATGAATGAAACAGATATCTAACAATTACTATGTATACCAAGTATTACCCAACACCCGCACGACATCTACGGGTAACTCAATGAACTAGGCGCCTTGTGCAAAGGTGATAATGCAGCTCAATGAAAGGGCTTTGGAAGTCCAAACTTCTGCTAATGTCCTAGCTTCAAAAGAAAACCACGGTATAATATCTTCTATCCACACGATTTTAATCATATCTACCTTTCGTTTGGTGATGAAATGAATTAAGAGATCTGGCTAGGAAATCATTCATCATCTTCAGCAATTAATTTGAAAGAGAATGGGGTGAACTTGTAACCATCTCCTTCGTAGAACTTGTTCTGAAATTCAACCCAATGGAGTCGCAATGCATGCAGAAAGGCACTGAGTGTTTCCATGACAAGTAGCACACCAACAGTTGCGGCGACAAAAAAGACTACGCCAATAGTACGCATAATAATACTGTTGTATCTGAAACACAACACGGATAATAATCAGATCATTCATTAGTATCAACAATTAAGTCGAATTGAAGTACAGTCTTGTTTCGACATTTTTTTTTCTTAATTAAGCAAATTCAGAAGATAAGAGTTGAGGAGCACTCACCCCCAGGAAAGAAGAAGGACCTTCTCATAAAAGACACTAGATAATTCTGAGTGAGCCAGACTGCATAAGACGAAAAGGGGTCATCATATTATTTACCAATAAAGAGTATTTGCCTCAGTCAGTCTAACAGCATGGTCAGTGAGAGTAAATATTTTGCAGGTACATACCTGAGGGCCCAGAGCCTTAGATACGAAGCCGTATTGGATACTGCTCCAAGAACAAACTCTATTGTGTGTATAAGCTGATGCACAAAAATTTCACTGAACTCGAATTCATCGTGCCCATGGGAACCTTTGTGTGTTTCTAATTCAAAAGAATCATCATCTGCTTCATCTAGGAGTGCATACGCTTGACCTCTATGTCTCTGGAAAAGATACACGTTATTTGTAAGATCAGGGAATACATTCTGAAGATAATGAAATACTACAAGAAACCAATGTCATATATATAGCTGTACCTCCTCATGTTGCTTCTTAAGAAGAAATGGCTTTGGAAACAACATCCATGGTACTGCAACTAGTGCCGATAGAAGTAGCAAAATCTGTCAATCAAATAAATTAACTGATTAAGCGAAGTGTACAATGATGGGAAGTTAATATCCTCCAATGATAAAATGAGCTCATATTAGAACCTGGAGGTATTTCTGCCCCATAAAAAGCTGATTCTCCCCCAAATCATCAGTAGGGCTCAGGAACATGTAAATCATTACATGGTACAGGTCAGCCTTAGATCCCGTACACCACTTGAGAATTATGAGAAACGATAGGTATCCAAACAAGCCATTCAAAAATATCATCTGAGGGACGAATTGATACCTGCGGCAGTGGAATTTAGTAATCATTAAGACCCCATTAAGAATGTAGCCAGGTAGAAACATAGATTAGAATGTGTGTAATCCACCCACAATCATCTTTTACTATCATATGCACGAGAGTATGCCACGGGCATTTAATCAAGTATCTAAAAGAAAACTGAGGAAAATACATTGATCCACAAATGTTAATCCATCTATAGTATAGATAAACCTACCAGGTGTTCAAATTGTTCTCAAAGAATTTTGAGTTGAAGTAACTTAAGATGATTCCAAGATTCATCTGAGCAACACCAAACAAAATAGACATCTTCATTTTCAAGGAGTTGAGAAATGGTAATTCACTGCGGCTGCCATGCCACTTGGGATCTAGACCAAACGGATATGTGTCATGTACTTTGATAAGTCCCATTGTGGTAGAATCCCTGATATATAAAGAGAGGATTAATATTTCAAATTAAGCTTGAAAGGAAATGGCGAGGTTAAACATATCAAAATTATACATACCTGCAGCTTGAATCACGACATTCATAAGCAGTACGTCCAAACAACTCAAACGCAACAGAAAAGAATTCATTATAAATAAGTCCAGTGTATATCGAGCCCAAAGCCATCATCATAATGATATAGCGACCACCAAATGCCATCTCCATTATATCTCCAAGTTTCTGTTGGCAGAATACAGTATATAGACTTTATATATGATAGGAATTTCAAAAGCTGCAGGCTGGCTAACATCACCAAACTACAAAAAGACCATAAAACCTCCCATCTAAATAATGATAAAACAAGAAATGATGTTTACCTTCTGCGAAAGCGTCTTCTCACGAACAATAAAATACAATGTCGGGAACAATAAGCATATACCATGCCCCCAATCTCCAAACATAACAGCAAATAAGAAGGGGAATGTTACAATTGTGAAAACAGCTGGGTTTACTTCCTGATACTTGGCCACCCTGAAATAACCAGTGAACAGTTTAAAGAGACTTTGAAACTCCCAAATTCAATCACATATTTGCATGCAATGAGGTCCAGATAATGATCACTGATCAGAAACAAATATCTTCAGAAGTTCATTGAAGAGAATATGTTAGTCTAGATACGTAGATTCTGACACCTATTGTATCCAATATATTTCACAAATAATACGAAGTTTATATTTTATACAGCTGTAACTCACCCATATGCATCCACAATTTCTTGATAAGCAGAAGTGTATTTGTTGGTCTGGAAGTATGTTGGAGGTAAGTCCTTGGTCTGTAACACATGAAATATGACGCCCATTTGTGAATTGCAGTCCATAGTAGCTTGTTGTAATACCATCTGGATCTGCAAAATAGACGAAACTGTTTAGGATCTGATTGCATAAGCATCGACAAAAATATTGACCATAGTAACTACAGGAAAGCCTTTTGCAGACACAGTTGATTGGTCTGTGGCTCGGAATTTATCACATCATATGAGCATATGCAAGTTAATTTTCTGTATTTTCACCTGACTTGTTGCAAAGACAGGACACCAGCCTTCTCCAACGAGACACTTCTTGGTAACATCAAGGCTGAGCATATTCAGAGTGTGATAGATAGCCTTCTCTCTCTTCACCTTCACAAGTTGGAGATATAATTCAATAATATGGTTTATCAAGCTATCTTAGATCCCACAATTCTTTTCTATGTATGGTCGTATGTATGTGTTTATCAAAACTTGCAAATTTCAGTGTTCATGACTGAGTCTTAGAGTGAAGGTGAGGTATATTTGAGTTAAGATATTGTTCTTCAAGCTGGTTTGGAATTTAGATACTAACCAAAAGGTTCCACTGCTCCAAATCAAAACTAATACTCTGCAAAAGATTGTTCCGGTGCATCTGCCCAGCATCTATAGTGGTCTTCAGTTCTGAGAGTCTTGCTGATACCTGTGGGAGAAGAATAACAACTCTTATTTGATGCTAATCAGAAAATGTATAAGGAACAATGACTTCCAAGTATACACAATTACACATACCCTACTCGTGTATTAGAATAAAATTTTAAGTTTAACGCAAAAGTCATGGATCATAAACACCATACAGCATTACTATGAAGTAGAATTATCTTATCTTCAGGCATATTCCAAATAACATACAGATAGTAAATCTCAAATGTAAGCACAAATATGAAGCTAATGTGGCATCCCAAGAACTAGGTGAATTTTCAAGACAAGTTCTGCTACATACCTCTGTTATCGTTTCATACTGTTTACCAACATCATCTGTGAAAGGATAGCGATTCGCTCCAAATGTATCACAGATCTTCAGAATCTTGTTCTTTACTCTTTCTCCAGAGTAAAACACAACAAACACATTTTTCTCTACCTGCAAGCACCAGTTGAATGAATCATTCACAATAGTGCCAAACTAGGATCTTAACAACATGACAATTTTAGTGCAAATATATCAATTAGATGGTGAAGCGACTAGGAGATTCAAACGGTGAGAAGCTAAACAGTCTCTTTCTACTCTGTGAAAAATATAGAGTGACACGTATAGGAAACTTCAACATGATTTTTAACTGAAAACTTATTTGTTCATAACAGAAAGCAAAAACATTGGGGAGAAATTTCTATTTATTACATTATCTCTGGAAAGTGGATCAGTCACAGTGTTCTCAACAACCACTTGTTTAAGAAACACATTTCCCCTGGTAGCACGGAACAGAATTCTTTCAAAAGCTAAAGATTTGTCTCTGGCAACGAGTCCACTAACAAATCCCAGCTTTACATGTTTTGATGGATCTTGCATCATCTCCTGCCAACATCAAAATGCGAGATTAGGTTAAAAAGAAAAAGAACAGTTCAACTCCCCAAAAAGATCAAAACACAAATTGAGTTTACCTGCTCAAGTAACAAAGGGCTATCAATTAATCGTTCGCCCAGAACTTGTGCCTCGAGCTCTCTTTGCTGAGCAGCAGCACTGCGTTCAGCTGAAGGAAAAATTTGACTGGCCTGAATCAAGAAGACTATAATCTGTTAATGCTTCAAGTCATAACTTAAACATCTCATACTGACTATTGCAGGCTCATTTCAACAAGATAGTATCGAGGCAGCAATTAACATTACCTTATTTAAGACAAGCTTGTATTCTATAAGCTCATTATAAGTATGCTCTAGCTTTTCACTATTTGCATTCATCTCTAAAAGTTCTGCTTCATACTCTCCAAGTTTTATCTGCACCGTACAAATTAGAAGTACATAGTGTTAGGAATATGGAATAGACACAACAGCATTGCCACAAAGAGCAATGGAATCAATTTTTGTGTGAGAGTCAATCAATGGCTTAAAAATCGCAAACCTCTAAATCATCCAAACTGATATCAGTGCCCACCAACAACTCTGACGATGATGAATAGGAAATATCAGCCTTTGTCATTTGATCCCTGAGAAATCTCAGTTTCCGAGCCATCTCCCCACATCTTTTTATCTACAGGAAAAGTAAACAATGTCTTGGTTATTCAACTGAACATCCGGAGGCAAAGGCACACCACCACAGCAATACTCCAGTCACATACTAAATCAATTTAGAATCCAAAGCAGAGATTGATGTAAGAACTAACAACCAACAAGTAACACTGCCATGTAGCACAATGAGCTAAACAAGTCTTGTACTTTTATTATCTATCAATGGCAATAACATATTAACTTCGAATATGATTTCGTAACATGTACGAATCCTGTGCAACAAACACATAATCTATATATTCAAGTACCTACTTTTCGAATACCAAAAGCTAATAATCATAGCATAATTCTTAATCCCAATTCCAATCACCCAGCTTCTGAACTAAAATTCCATCCAACTCATTATATCTCAACACAATCTTCAACTCCATAACAGAAATCAACAAACCTGAGTAGCATACGTCCTCTGAAATGGGCTCTTGTCCGCATTCAGCTGAAAAACACAACCAAACAACAAAAAAAACATCACTATGCAATCAAAAAATACAAAGGCATCAACTTTACACAAACAAATCGAATTCTAATCCCAAATAAGCTACATTGCTTGACAATGCAGCCAAAACCGCAAACCAAGAAAGAAAATTACGTCTTTGAATTGATAGAGGCCGAGATCGCCGAGATAAGAAATAGAACGATGCGCAGATTCGATCGGTATGATCAGCTGCACGAGCTGCATCGCTTCCGAGCGTAGAAGATCCATGGCCGCCGTCAATTTGCCGACGATCAATCAGAATTTTTGGGGGAAAATCAAAATTGTCCGGCGAAATTTGGTTGACTGGTTTTATTCAAAGCCTTTTGTGCGAAGTTTGTTAATTCTATGACTTTGCTTTTAAGTGACGAACGTGGCACGATATGATTGGTTTATCTTTGACGTGTTTGTAAATGTCGCTGTCGGGTCGGCTGTTATTTTATTCGCCTCTTTTTCTACGTATAGTTGAAGCTGTCGGTTGGAGAATTGGACTTCTACTTTAAAATTGATTTTTCCCAATCTCTTCTTTATTTTAGTCGTGTCGTGCGAGTCGAGTCTTACGAGACTTATCAAGGATTCAGCTTAAGTTTAACTCGTTCGATAAGGTAAACGAGTCGAGCTCGAGCATCGTTTTATAATCGTTAGTTTAACAAGTCGAGTTCAGCTCGGCCCGATAGAGCTCGACAAGCCTTATTATATTGAAAACACTTGTTAAAACTCCAAAAAAGATCATTAAGTAACGATAAAACTCGTTAAAACTCATTAATTTTCGAGCTTCGTTAAAAGTTATTTGACCTCAAGCTCATTTCATCTCTCGTTTATGTTAACGAGCTGAGCTCGAGTCGAGTATCAAAATACTCGGCTCCTTTAACATCACTACGTATAATAACCCGTAGCGAAATAAATATAATGACGCATAAATTATGTTTAATTCAACTTAAATTCAGTTCAGATTGAGTAGTCTAAAGTAAAACGTCAATTCAGTTTAGTTCAATTCACTTCAAACTTCAAACGGAGCTTAATTCACATTGCGTATGATTGGATACTCCTATAAATTATAATGCATTGTCATTCAATATGCTAAAGATAGCTAAAATTATGTATTGTTGCATTAGAGTTCTGTTGATCTGGTTAAAGTTCTGTTACAGGTAGAGTTTGTGTAATACTACTAACTATTCAGCACTTGCTGCAACTGTTGAAACTACTGTGTCAATCACTATGAACTAAACTACAGAAAGTAGGGCAGTATATATGAAGAAGCCCCTTCAAATTGCCAGGGGCTTCAAACTTCTCTTTTTTCATTCAATGGCACAAACTGCAAATTGTCATCATCATCCAAATAATCCTCATTCATTCTTGCTGGTGGGTTGGATGCTTCATATGCATCAGCATTTGGTATGAGAAAAACCAGCGACAGCGTTGTGAATCGCAAAACGTTTCTGATCAGAACTGCAAGCCACAAGTTCTTGAAATCGGTTCTTGTCACGTGCAACAGATGAAGAACGATTCCTCCACCCCATTTTGAGGTGAGTGAGCCGAGGCCATCAATGGACATCAACAGTGCAAAGAATGTGCCCTCAATGCCTATAGGACACAGCTGTGAAGTTAGAACCATCAAAGGCATCCAGCTGATTCTGGTGATAATATGCAGAGCGCATTCTTCCATCACCACGAACAAGTAGTCTGGGATTCCGAGTGCTAGATTCCACCGTAGCATGAATACAAGATCTAGCATCCCTGATATGCCGTAAAGAAGCTGCATGCAGAAAATTAATGTCCTGAACGGACAGTCTTTCAGCGCTTTGTGGTATATTACGACCCCAACCATAGAAGCTACTGAACCTATCGCAAAAATCACTCCGACGAATTCCTGTCATCCATGAGTTCCACTTAATAATAAATACTTGAATGTTGTACACAGGGGCAAAAGAGAGTAGTATCTATACCTGAGAGAACGCAGGTCCAGCATTAGGATCTGTGTACCAATAAAACTGGCCTTCGTGAGTGCTGATACTTAATGCTGCTGATAGGTACATGTACAGTGAAGGCCTCCAAACTTGTGGGAACTGGATAGTCCTATACATTGCATTCACCGCCTCTTTTAGCTTTCTCATTGGCTGCGAGAAGACTCATTGTACAAAGTTCAATTCCCATTGCTATACCACATTCTCAATGCCTGAGAAGCCATTAGTACTTTCTAGTAGAAATAAATAACTCTAACCTTTTCTTTCTGCTTCTGAATGTCATCACTTGTCTTTTGCTCATAAATCACAAAACCTAACATAAACAATGCAGCTCCTGGAATTGCCAAGATTCCTAATGACTCCTACAAGATAATTTGAATCCGATTAAGTAGCATGAACAAGTGCTAGCTCCACCGCAGATTGTAAATTTCTATAACAATAAAATCTCTTGGTTCGAAATTCAATTTCAATACATTTCTAACCAACCATCACATACACCACTATGAAATGGATTAAGGTTGCTCAAATCTTAGTAAAACTATTAGAACTGCCATCATCCCTTTAAATCCCTTTGGCGAAGGTCATCCAGGCTACATTTGGGCGTCACCTTCTCGACTAAATCATTTCATTCGACTCTTAAACCAAATCAGGAATGTAGGTGAATTCTTGCTACGTAAAACTTACTGCAACTCTCTTATCGGAAACAAGCTAAATTACTAGTTCTATGTTACATTTTACGGAATACGGCTAATTTGCCAAATGCTAACCAGCTCGCTGGTACATTCGGCGCTCAACGCCTCCATTACACACTATACCAGTTTCCCAACCCCATCATTAAATTTTATGAGCTACAAGCCAACTTATCATATCCGCTACCAGTGACCTTATCAACCAGTTTCGAAACCGAGGCTTATTACAGCTAACAAACAACCTATACTACACAACAAGCAAGCACAACTGAAGCCACATAAGAAGATACTGAACAAAAACAAACCTGAGGTCCAACATAATGAACAGACAAACCACTAACAGAAAACCCGAAAAGCGCCCCAGCCGAAGAGCAAAACCCACACAAACTCTGAATATCCGCGGCCAAATGCCTAAACAAGTTACTATTCCTAGCAATACAAGCATTGATAGTCACATCACCAATAGCCATACCAGCAGACACCCCAATCAAACAGCACAAAGCCAATGACACACCCAATTCTCCCCCAAACGCAACCGTAAATGCACAAACAGCCCCCAATACACCTGCCAGAACAAAATAAGGCCTCCGATTGTACCCCCTGATCGGAAACACATCAGTGAGGAGGCCCCAAATGGGCTTCATGACCCAGGGAATGTAGTAGAGGCCTAGAAAGAGCTGGACTAGAGAAGGCTGGACTTTCTGGACGTCTTTCCAGTAGTAATCTGTGACGACTTTGAAGAAGGCTTTGGAGAAGCCGTGGTTGAGGCCGTAGACGAGGATTACGCCCAGGACGAAAGTGGGGTTCAGTTTTGAAGAAAGCATTTGGAGCCATTGGAATGGGGAGAGGGCGAGGGAGAGGAGGGTGGGTTTGGTGGTGATCTTGCGGGCTTTGTCGGAGGGATCGAGGTCTGTCGGATTGGGGTCTTGCATCTCTGATTCAGAGATGCAAGATCTTGGAAAAGTGGAGTTCTGGTTCAAAGATGATGAAGCAAGATTAGTTTTTTATCCATTTCTTTAATTATTGGTAATTATACTAAACTCCTCATGATTAGCAAGTCTACCATCTACTACCGTAATTAAACATAAATCATGTGGGTTGGCTGGTTAATTAATTTCAAATTTTACGGTAGGATAATTTGATGTGAGTATGGCATCTTAGGCTCTTTGGTAGTGGGCTGCGGGTTCCTACTTTAAAAAAAAAACAATATGATACAAAAGTTTGTATAAACTTTCTTATCATACGAGCTTCTCATCTTTTATAATTAAAATTTTCATGTACACTTACGTACAAATACAATTTTACGATATTAAAATCACATCTTTATGTGTGTATCACATGTTTAAGCTCGTGCATTTTGTCAAACCTTACGTATAATTGTTATATTGATTATGATTATCTAGTTAAAAAGACAGTTTCTTTTTAAGACATATATCGTGCTGGTTGCACTTTTAGTTTGCTCCGAAGTGTTTTAAACATATATGTGTATATTATCTTTTATATAAATTATTTATATTTGATATGATGAGTTTGAACAATTCTTTCTTCCCGAGGTATTTATTTAAAAACTTAATATTATTTCGACAACAACTACACTAATATTTTAATTTAATATTTTCTCTCTATAAAATTCACTAATGCTTAATTGCTTATAACTATAATTATTTGTGTATTTTTCAGGAAAGCTACATTGCTATAGAAGTGTGTACAGTATATTTTCTAAATCATATGAGAACTTGAGAGTTGCATGTAATTTTGTAAGCCATTGGGTCTCAGGTAATGTGGACGTTACATACAAATACAATGTGGGATTCAGATCTTTCAAACTTCTATCTTCTCCTTCAATGGAACTAACTGCACACTGTCATCATCCTCATCCTCCACATCCGTGTCATCTGCTTTCTTCCCGACACCCGGAGGGTGGAACACGTCGTACGAATCAGAATTCGGTATGAGGAAAATCAACCCCAACGTCGAGATTCTCAATATGTTTCTGATCAAAACCGTGAGCCACAAGTTCTTGAAGTCGGTTCTTGTGACATGGAACAAATGAAGAACCATTCCCCCGCCCCATTTGGAGGTGAGCGCGCCAAAACTATCAATACTCGTTAACAATGCGAAAAAAGTGCCCTCGATTCCTGGAGGGCAGAGTTGCGAAGTTAATACCATCATAGGCATCCACCTGATTTTGCCAATAATATGTGAAACACACTCTTCCATCACCACAAAGGTGGCGTCTGGGATTCCAAGGGCTAGATTCCACCGCAACATGAACACGAGATCAAGCATCCCTGATACTCCATATAAAAGTTGTGCGAAGAAAAGCAAGGTTCTGAAAGGGTAGTCTTTGAGAGTCTTGTGGTATATTACTACCCCAACCAATGAGGCCAATGCGCCTATGGCGTATATCATTCCAATAAATTCCTATGACAAAAAAAAAAAAAAACATCAAGTCTCCTGACAATTACGAAATGTACAAGGCGCCACAGAGCAGAAGAGTCGTGCTGAGTACCTTAGAGAATGCTGGTCCAGCTGTAGGATCTGTATACCAATAAAACTGGCCTTCATGAGTACTGATGCTTAGAGCTAAAGACAGGTACATGAAAAGTGCAGGCTTCCACACTTGCGGGAATCGCATGGTTCTGTACATTCCATTCACTGCTTCTATTAACTTTTCTATTGGCTGCACATAAGTCTATGTAATAAATTCACTACACATAGCTCAATTACAGGTCAAATGCGGTGTAGCAGATTTAGTTAATGTTTTTATGTATGATTTTTCAGATGGACAACAACCTTCTCCAGTACTTAACTTGCAACACCATTTCTGCTGACATTGTTTATCCAATGAATGTTTATGTATCTTCAGAAGTATGACTAGTAATGTGTATTTTTGTAATTTAACCTAATCTCAACTTGGGATTGTTGGTCAAAGCCTCAAAGGTCAGCACCTCCTCCACCAGTAGAATCTGGCCAAAACTAGCCGAGATTCCAACTAGGCAGCAACTAGGCACATCTTAGTCTAGGCGTGATTTCAATTACCGCCCCATTATTATTTCATTTGTAAAAGAGCCCTATATCAGTTCGAAATTATTCGATATTCCCCTATGGATTAACTAAAATATGTATCACTGTATCTGAAAAACTGTAAGCAAGGCTTTACCTTTTCTTTCTCAATGTGAATGTCAGCACTAGTCTTTGACTCATAGATCACGAACCCTAGCACAGATACTGCAGCCGCTGGGATTGCCAAAAGCGCTAATGATCCCTGCAAGATATATATATCCAGTTAGAGGCAGTCTTGTGAAAGTCGGTCTTTCCAAAAACTTTGGCATCCTGTTATACCATTACATTCTAGAAATTGACACAAGACCGTGCACGAAAACGCCAGTTAAATCGATGTGCTGCACTAACAATGTACCTGAATTCTATTAAAAGAATTGACTTTTTTTACAAGACTGGAAAACAAACCTGTGCTCCGAAGTGATGAACGAATAGACCACTAGTAGAATATCCCAAAAGTGCCCCAACGGAGGAACAAAATCCGACAAGGCTCTGCATATCAGCTGCCAGAGACCTAAACTCGATACTATTTCTAGCGATACAAGCATCCATTGTCACATCTCCAATGGCCACCCCTGCTGTAATACCTAACAGACAGGCCAAAGCCAATGGCACCGCCAGTTGACCCCCAGTTGCAATGGCCAAAGCTGAAATGGCCCCCAAGATACCAGCCAACACAAAATACGGCCTACGGTAGTATCCTTTCACCGGAAACACATCAGTAAGGAGACCCCAGAAAGGCTTCATCATCCATGGAATGTAATACAGGCCTAAAAAGATCTGCACTAGAGATGGTTGTACTTTCTGGACATCTTTCCAGTAGTAATCCGAAACCACCTTGAAGAAATGCCCTGCAAACCCGTGGTTGAGGCCGAAAACTACCATGACTCCAAGGACAAAAGTGGGATTCAATCTGGAAGACAGCATTTGAAGCCATTGGAACGGCTCAAGGATTAGTGAGCAAAGCCTGTTTCTTCTTCTGCTGTTTTGGGAAGGATCAATACCTAACTTCTCATTTTCTGGATCTGTTTTGGTCAAGGGTTCTTCTGGATGATCAGTTGTCTTTAAGTTGAGATCTTGCATCTCTGAAGGCCACATGTTGAAGGCAAGACCATGGATATTTGTGTGGAAAGTAAAGTTTTCCAAGGTGATTAGTTGTTGAGTAGTTAAGAGATGTATGAATCCAATATAGGAGTACTTGTTTAATCAATTGATGTCAACTTGCAGATATTAATTTTCTCATTAGGAAAAGTCATAGTGAAAGAGAGAATAAATTGTCCCCAGATGAAGCCTGGCCCACAAAGATGAGGCATGACTTAGTCACATGGATGATGCCATGATGGAGGCAAATAAAATCAACTTCAGATTTCAGAGAAACTAAAATCTCATTTGAAGCAAAGGGGAATTTTCTGTGCTAGGAGCAATACAACATGGTATTTACTCTCGCTGTAGCAGTGGACCCACTGTATGGCCCACAATGAATAGTGAGCGGGGAGACCATTGATCAATTAAAATGTACTTAATGAAGCAAACCGGAAAAAAGTTAGAAGTCACAAAGATCAAAACATACATTTCATTGAGAAAGTAAGGCATGTGAAAACATCATAAACATACAAATATATGGATATGGATAGTAAAATATACATGAGATGAATATTCCACAGAACTCATTGACATACTCAATGTGAAACTGGAACATTATTTCCTACTATGAGGCCTGGACATTACTTCCTCTTTACTAATTATTGTGACTGATCGATGTTGAATTATTCTGCGTATATATAATACTAACCAGGATCACGTCTCGTACATGATGCTCATGTTTATCGTCAGTCGGGAAACATAAGGATAGGGAGACGCGCCTGGCCTTCATAGTGTTGTAAGAAGCTCCTGGATATCTTTCTGTAACAGGTTACAATAGTATATTACTACAGCAGGCCATATGAGAATCAAACAGTTTTGGTGATCATTCAGAACAACATCAGGCAATAGTGAGGTGAACCAAACCCTTCACAAATTTTAATTGTACTATAGAAACTATATGAACATTAGTTTCCCGTAATTGTGGATCAAAATTGACTATCTAAGGTGTAATTGCCTTATAAGTTATAACAGATGAATAAGATACTCTACATGTGACCATTTGATGCAAGCTTCATGAGGAGCAAAATCTAACATAATTCGTAAGCAAAAAGCAGAGGATGTAAACAGCATATCATGTTTTGGTTATTCCTTAATTTAAGAGAAAGTAGATGGTTAGAAAGCTCTTAAATCTTAATGAACCGCTCATGAGATTAGTTAAACATAAAAAACAGTATCAACTCAACATAGACTGCACAGAGCATTACAGCGAGCAATGATAAATAACTGGCATGCGTATTTAGACTAAGGTAACAATTAGATATCCTTCTCGGCATTGAGGTCCAAAATTTAAGTATGTCTGCCCCAAGCATGTCATCATTTGAAATATCCATAAAGTGCTAAAGTTAACAATAACATTTACCTCTATTTGCAAAGGGGAAGTTGTAGGAGGATATCTTTGCACAACTTTTCCGTTTTTGTCAACCAAGAATTTCTCAAAGTTCCATTTAATCGCACCACCTACAATTCCTCCATCATTTGACTTCAGAAATTGATAAACTGGAGCCGTATTTGGTCCATTAACATCGACCTACTCTAGTTAAAAGAGAAATATGTCATCTATTTCAAAAATCATATCCACAGTATGTAAAATAAAGGCAGTATTTCACTCAACCAGCATTACCTTATCAAATATAGGGAATTTCGCTCTAAAACGAGAACAAGCAACCTGCTTGATTTCTGTATTTGATCCCGGTTCTTGTCCCCCGAACTGATTACAAGGAAATGCTAAGATTTCAAATCCTGCACGAGGAGTGACATTCCTCAGTTAGTTCCACCTTGCATCATCAGAAACCTGAGTACTTTGTTGAGAACATTCAAAAACATAACCCGATACTTTGTGTGATTACTAGTTCGAGTATACCAATCCCACCTTGAGTTTTATACTTTTCATAAAGCTGGGAAAGCTCTCTGTAATTTGAAGTTGTTAAGCCACTGATTCAAAACAAGAAATTAGATCAGGTCGCAACCATGTAAGAACTGTGAATCATATGTACTGCAGTTAAATCCACTTCATCTTCTAACCATAAATCTAGAGTTCTAGATACAACATAGCTGATAAAAAAGAGAGTTACCATCTTGAAGCAGCATTCACTATCAAAAGAACTTTCCCCTTAAATTTTCTGAGTGAAACATTGACCCCATCAATATCCTGCAGTGACAGAATTAGTCAGAGCTATTCTAATTGTAACAGAGAGCATAAAACCATTTCCTTGATCACTATAAAGTATAAAAACTATTTCTGTACTAATTCAAAGAATGTATGAGAAACATCTATCACGAATGAACTCTTTAGCTCCTTTTGGAACCTCTTTGCACGGATACGCTTAATTTTTCATCTCTATATCATCTCAAAGCAGTAAAGCACATCCAACTATTCAACTGAAATAATTTAGGATCCAATACACTAGCAGACTCATACAGAAAGCAAATTTTGGACCAAAATAATAATGAAGAAGCATTTGCTTATGGGTGGCAGTTTTCACAAATAGATAATCACAAACTTTTACAAGACATTTATGTGGCTATCAGCAGAGACACATGTGTTATTAGATAAAGCATCCGAATTCCGAAAACAGCATAATCATCTGATTAGATTACAAAATTGTGATCCGTGTAAATTAAAACAATACCAAGAAACAGAATTGACCAAGTAAAGGAATTTCAATATTGCATCAGCAATTATGATCAGCTAACCTATAGAAAATGGAGTAATAGACAGAAGAACAAAAGGGCCTTACCTTAACAGTAAAATCGTGTACAGTCTTGTAAGTATCAGCTGTAGCATTAACAGCTTCAAAAGACACCGACTTTAAGGAAACAGTAGATAAATTCGGGGCTAAAATCGAAAATCCATCTCGGAAAACAGCATATTTTGAAGAAGCAAAGCTTGTTTCATTCAATAATGGTGCAATAATCGCGGGAGCAACAGAATTTGATTGCAGATTGGAATGGACAAAGCTATTCAAAGGGGTCGAGAAAATTGAAGAGAAGGGCATGGAAAACATTTTTTCAGAGCTTTGTCTGATCAGTGAAATTTGAAGAGGAAGACATTTAGTTGAGATTAAAGCTTTTCTCTTTTCTAAACCGAGCGAAGTAAAAACGTTCGTAGTTCAATAGTAAGTTGAGAGATCCCGGTTCTAAAAGATCACTGGCTCGATCCCTTTAGTAATTGTTTTTCGAACCCATACTTTTATCGGAAACGATAAATGGGTGACTCGAACTCCTGACCTATTAGTTGTATTACCAACTGGGTTGCACTTCGTTGTCAAAACTTGAACTACTGGTTGGATAGGAAACTAAATTGTGTTGCGTTGGCTATTAGTAATAATTATTTATTATTGTCTATTTAAAAAAATTTATTACTATTTAGTGATACATGATTTATTTATTATAAAATTATACTCCCTCCGTTCAAGGAGTAGTTTCCCATTGTGTTTTTGGTCAACAAAATAAGAAAAACAAATATTATTTTTTAAGTGGAGTAGTTGTAGTACTTTTTAGTGTATTGTAATTAATTGAGTGGATAA
>JAYMSL010000939.1:0-19661 GCA_036897195.1 Plantago coronopus
TGCTGCAAACCGCCATTTTTAGCTTTAGTACTGAAACAGCAGCTGAACTGAATCACTGATATGAACTGATCTTGTTGGGGACGAAGGAGAAATTGGATTGGGCCTTATAGGCTTAGAACTTAAATGGACTGTTTGGGAATTTTTGCTATTGGGCTTTTCTACAAGTTATCCATGGGCTTTCTCATAAAGTTCAATCCGTCTTACTTCGTATTTGTCTAACTAATAACGGTGTGACTTCGTATTTATTAACTAATAATTATAGACGATCTAATACAATATTGATATTGTGTTATGTGTTCATTGGTTTCGATCGTGCCTACAGCCCTGTTAATGCTTGTAAATCACGTTTCTGAAGTTTGGTGTGAAATTGATGTTTTAGAAGCATGGTAGGGCACGTCGATTGGTTATAGAATTGTCGACGTGTTTTTAACCGGTCGAAGTGCATTTACGAAATACATGGAGTCACCAAGAAACAAAAAGTGAATTTCTGAAATACATAAGGCCGCATGCATTTTGAAACACATCAAATGATGCAAACTCAAACACGGCCGAGAAAATTCGCAGACTTCACGAAACACATTTTAAGATAAACACGCGATACTAATCATCGTGTTTCAGTTGGTCCACCTTCAAAACTCTCCTACAACCGGGACCTGAGTCGGGTCCTAAACCCGACACAGGCTCAGTTTCACCAGCACAAACCCGGATTTACTTCAAAAAGAAAAGAAAAAATCGTAAAAACTTGTATTAAACCGTTTAGAGATCCATATTAATTCGTTTGTATTGGTTAAAGCAATCAACCATCTCAGAAGAAAACATTCAGGTCCAGAAATCTTTTACAGTATAGTACTTGATAATCAACTTGGATTATTACCCAACCATACAATCCAGTTCTGATAATCTTTCATATACCAAACCATGATCATGTTCAATACATCTGCTAACATAATGCAGGCCTAATTCAGCTTCGAATCCGCGGACATGTTCAAGGGACGAAACCCATGATCGAGACTAGCTTGCCAGATCTTCTCAATGTCGAACATCATGTTCCCACACTCGTTCACGTTCCATCCTTCCATGGCATGTATTATTCCTGCTATTCGCCACGCGCTCATCACTCTTCTGGGCAACCAATTCTGTCATGAAGATGAGTAAACACGGCTTGTAAGAATTCACTGGTAAGAAGCTACATTCGCCCTTGGCGAATGAAGACAGCTAATCAATATGCAAGTTCAGATATAAAGTTCTGGTGTGGTATCTAACCTCACAAGAATCGACATTTTCAAGGTGTTTAGGAGCCAACATAGACGGTGTGTTGTAGTACACGCAGTCTTTGCGTGTTTTCTTTGGAGGAAACTGTGAGAACGGAATGAAAACCGTTCCTTTTGGTGCCTTTCGCTGTTCTTCTCCAGTTAGCTCATCTCCTACTAGCCATATCTGCAGAAGCAACATTCCGTACATTTAAGATCACACGTCTTAATACCTCGCAATATGCAACAAAACGATTCACTTTTGGATTTCGAAAGAAGCTAACCTTCGAAGCACTGTGTTTCGCAAGGATAAAATTCTTTGCAGCCTCTCTGCTCAACTTTGCTTTCACTCTCTTATACTCATCCTCACGCGTCGTAAACACCTGCAATTAAAATTATACATCAAATGCGAACCAACAAAGGAATTCGACACCTTACTCTACATCAGTAACAATCTTGAATGTACCTGGATTCCTCCCTGGCATAAGGCAAGGGCAATTGAGTAAGCAACCTTAGACAGATTGCCTTGCAGGACGACCTGTGTTGTTCCTTTCGGGATGCTCTTCAACACGACAGCAACTGCCAAACTAGTCCCGTCTACTATCTTCACCTTTAGCTCAGGATGCCTTTTCACGAATATCTCACCGTATCGATTAACTCCCTCATCCTGAATTAGTGAACCAGACATAGAAAGCTAATGAGTATCAGTAATCAGCAAAAACCAACTGCCTCGTCTAGTCGTAAACTTGCCTGATTCAACAAGCCAAGGCTGAAAACTTTAGTCCCTTTCTCATTAGCATCAAGAATAGCCTCTTCAATCATGCTGTTGATTGATTCTCTCTGCCATTGCATCAAGTACTGCAAATACAAATGACATCAAACTGTCAGCTTATCGACAAAACAACCAAAACAATTTGTGGATTTGTGTAATCGACTAATCGCCTTACTTGAGAACTGTATTTGGGAATAGCCCAAGTCTGCAATTTCAGGTTCTTAAACACGTTCCTCTCAACAACAAACGTCTTTCCGTAAATCCAAGTGATCATCATGGACCAAAGGGTAATAGGCCACATTAGCCACAAGTACCAACTGGACTGATGAGGCTGAGCAGCAAAGTGCGCGAATCCAACACGAAGATGATATATGGACTCTGGAGTCGTCAAATGAGTCAAGTGCACGACATCAGGTTCGTCCTCCTTCCTTACAAGCGAGTCTTCATACAATGTATCCGAAGATTTGTCCATTGTACCATAGATATAGTCGTAAAATGGCATAAACAGTGAGTAATTCGTTCGGAACTGTGTGTGATGCAGAGAGTGGTACCTGTAACACCAAACATGAACTTCTGTAAGCAATGTGGCCTAATGCAAGTAAGATCAACACAAGTTCTTTAGGGAAGGTTAAGGTACGTACGAGGGCGTGTACATGATGTACTTAAGGGGCGGAAAAATGTCGAAAAGCCACTTAGGGATGTGCTCAAAGTTGCAGTGACCCATGTTGTTCATGAAATCAATGTACACCATGTATCCAGCTACTGAGATTAAGGAAGCAGTCCCCATGAACAGAGTCGAAATCAGGGGTAACGCAAAGAGCAACGAGTACGATATGTGCTCCGCGAACGGATGGATCACAGCTGCAACATATACATTATAGTTTCATTTTAGTGGTGGGACATGATAATACACGATAACTTGTGTTAGAAACAATTCATTGACCACACCCTGTCGGGGTGGACCCGGGTTACAGGCTCCGGTCCAAAGAGGAACAAAAAATTTAGAGTGTTAAATTATTCTATACATAAAGTCGATCTAATATAATCTCGTTTATATATGTCCCTATATTATTATCGGATTAGGGTGGAATTAAATTCGACTTCACGTTTTAAAATATCTCACATCACTCACTCGGTCAATAGAATAGTATAAACATGGCTAATTAGAGATGGTGTTTCTAAAAGGTTTATAATCATTTTTGCATAGCTTAATTCAAGAACAAATTCATGAAATTTACCTAGCAAAGAGTAAATGTGGATGGTAAATAATTTGCAGTAAAATTAATTGCAGAACTAACTACTTTCATAAAGCTTCATAACTAGCTCATTCAGATATTTATGATCGAGGCAGTCCTGGACAAGTGGACTCCAAATAGATAGGGGCCCATACCAAATACCTTAAAGAATTTCCTTAATTAATTCCGTAACACTAAATCGATCTTTTTAAAACATTTTACTTAACGGTTACTAGCTCAAGTGGCAAGAATGACTTACAGGTAATAGGTTCGGTGACAATAGACGAGTGGTGGTGTGAATGGTAGCGCGAGTATAGGAAGTGGTGATGCAGCGCTCGATGCAGCCAGTAGTACAAGAATTCGACTGGACCGGCGTGTAGCAACGCCGTCCAGAGTACCCCATCCGTCCTCCACAGGGACAGCTGATGTGCCCCTGGGATGTACATTGCCCCTAAGTAGAACAGCATCCCATTGAACATGATTTGGTCATCCCTACAAATCAAAGAACATAGTACTAATTAAGTCAATGATCGCATAAACACCATTATTGATCCTCGCTTTACTACTTTAAAAAAAGCGCATATGTACTTTCGTAGACCAGGTCTATTAGGAAGTACATACCAATTTTTCTCTCGGTCAACTTGTTCGAACTCGATACTCTTGTCGACTATCCGGTTATTCCCTTTCGCCGTCCGGTACCGGGAGAGCGAAATCCAGAACTGGTTGTGCAGAACCCGCATTGCCATCACCGGGAGCACGAGCAGGGCCGAGAGGTTCCGGTCCTTCTCGTCCGTAACCATGTAGGCGTATGTCGAGTATATGCTCCACGGAGCTATTACGACATACTAAACAACAACAACAATGACATTAGTATCACTACATTGACTGTTTAAGAAACACGTAACCACTAGTACACTTTCTCACATAACATAGAAAAAACAGACTGTTCGATAATTGCAAAAGAGTGAGGAATTACCTTGTAGCTGCCAAGCCAAGCCCAAGGCCACTCAGTCATGATCCCAGGTTTAGAAGCCATTCTTGATTTTGTGTCTAAATGCAGGTGATTAAAGATGAACCTAGGATTATATAAAGGTGGTTTGTGTGATGTAAATGCATGCAAAAAGTGTTGAGGAGAAAAGTATCTGAAAAATGTTGCAGAAAAAAGTGAGATTTATAGGCTTGAAATGGGGGAAATAATAGAAGGATGAAGAAGTAAATGCCTCAACTGCCCAGAATATTAATGGAGTGAATGAATATTGTTGGGAGATGAAATTAATTTTTGATTAAATTTTCAAGCAGAAACAGAAACAGGGCATGTGGGTTTACAAGTTTGGGTTCTGGTAAAATAACAAACAAGTGTGCCAAATATAGGACACTACTGTGGGTGCAGGAGGTGCCTGCCTTATCATATACTACTACCTACCTACCCTACCTTCTCGATATTCGGGGCGTATTGATTACGCCCTTACGTCGTGCCGTTTGAATTTTTGAGGTCGATTTTGACTGTATGGTCGTATACGGATGTGTTCATTTAAGGGTTTTTGTTTTGATGCCGGTTGGGTTTGTATGGTGGTGTTTGTAATCGTATGCATCAATGTAGTATGAACGGTGGTAGGAGGTGATACTACGTTGTCTATTTTCCTTTTAAGAAAGGAAAGTAGCTCGCGTCATGCTTCTGGTTAGGTAAGTATTTAGCTGATGCGGTGATGCATCGTCTTGTTGCTATTTCGAAATTCAATTTGCTTCGTGTTGTTTGAATTTTGATGCGGATTTGGACTCTACGAGTCATGTAGGAAGATTATATGGATGTATTCGTTAAAAGCTTGTTTGCTTGGATGCCGGTCGATCGGGCTTACATGGTGATGTTTTAGATGTCACAGTATGCGTCACTCTTGTTTGTGTTAAGAGTTGTGATAGACATTAATGCCTGATCATTTTCCTTTTAAGAAAGGAAACTTGCTCTCGTCACACTTCTATAACCATTTAGTTGATGTATAGTCTATTTGTAGAAGTTCATATTGATATTTCGAAATTCAATACGTGCCTCCCTTATCATCATATACTACATGCCCTAGCTTCTCCGGGACGTATTAATTACTCCTTATGTCGCGTCGCTTGAATTTTTATGTCGAACTTAGGCTCTACCGGGTCTTTTTTTCTTCTTCTTTAGATGATTCACACGGTGATATGTTTCTTTAGATATCGCGTTATGCATCACTCTTGTATGTATCTAGATCGGTCGTAGGAGATGACTAGTATCGAGACATGATCTGTTTTCCTTTTAAGAAAGGAAACTAGCTCTCGTCACACTTCTAGTAGTTAGATAAGTATTTAATTGTTGCGTCGTCTAATTTGTCTGGACATTCATTTTCATATTTCAAAATTCATATGAGATGTACCAGTCAACAGTTTTGCTCAGTTAGACTTTATTATTTTCAACTTAATTTCAGGCTTTCAGCTCTATTCAGTTCAGTTCAGTCCAACTTTAGTTGTTCAAATTTGTATCTCACTTCAGTTCAGTTCAGTTCATATCCGTTCAGTTCGGTTTATAAATTCTTAGCTGAAAATAACAACACTTTAATGAATCAGCTCCGAGAGCACTTTTAAAAATTGTATATTTTCTAGTCCTCAAGTTTGACTCTATTACATTATGGCCCACCACACATTGCTTGGCAAGTGTACCTCATCATGGACAGCTTCTATGTTCAACATATTTTTCTACAAAACATTAATTGTGGGGTTTTTTTCAGTACACATGATAATATTTGTCTAAACAACATGACATGAATTATTCATTATTTTTTCTTCAAGCATTTAGATTACGCCACTAATTTGAATCTAAAACGTAGTTATCTATCTAGATCTGGTATTAATTACATAACTTTGTATTGACTCTCACTCTTTCAAAGTCCAAACTCACAAATTCGCCAGGTTGGTGTTTTCTTGCTTACCCCGCTATATATATACAAAATAATCAAGACAGTGGCATATGATTTCTACGGTTAATTTCACTTAATCAGTTGAATATATCTGAACTGAACTAGACTCTCCTTATTCTAAGTACAAAATTTGAACTGTACTCAACGTAATGAACTTGAATTTCAGTTAAAAATTAACGTAGTCTTAATTCAATGAACGGAGAAAGTCATTGTATGCGAGATGAATGAAGTGTATCAATAATTTATGGATTGAACATGTTATTTTAGCCATTTTGAATCAGGTTGTTAGAATCACTAGTAAAAGATACATTTTAGATTTTAGTAAGTGACAATCTTGTACGCACCTATCTCGTTTCGAATTTTAGTTTTTAGTTTGTTAAATTCTTTGAGAAAGACGTTTTTCTATAAAATAGAAAAGAAAGTTGTTTTTTCACTTCTCTCCAACTTTTGATGTGTAATATATAAAAAACCACTTACACAAGTCAGTTTGTTAGTGAACTCAGTATGGATTGGATATAACGCGTTCATTTAAACCCAAAACAAAGCGTGTTTAAATATTATACGAGTAACATATTTAACCACTTGTGCTCATCGTGATATCACAGACAGTAACTTTCCTTTCAGAGTATCAATTCCTGCACAAATTTTTACCTCTAGTAATGAAATTTCCATATCTTGATTTCTAAAAGAGAAATCTCATCTTTCTCATTTAATGCGTAACAAATTGTGATCCAACTTCTCATCCAACATTCAAGTACATTTTGCCCATCACATACACTGTTTGTTGGTAATACATTCTTCCTCGTCTGCTATATGAACATTCAAAAGAGAAATGTTGTTGCAAGATCGTGTAAAACACATGGTGTCACATACTCTCAATACCTCTGTTTGATTCGGTCGAGAATCACTAAACTAAACTAACGAAGTTGAATTTAAATTGAAAATACTTTCTTAATAAGACTGCACGGTCATGGATAATTCTCCTCTTAAAAAATGAAAGAGTCTTATAAGATTTTGTTTTTCTTCTTACTATATAGTAGTATGTACATTAAAGAAAAAAACAGACAAGAATGATACCCGATAATTCGACTAAAAACTATGTTTGCTTCACTCGAGAATCTCTAAAAATTGAACTGAATAAACCATACTACTTATTTAACCAAATGATCTGAAACTACTGAACTTAAGACGAATAGAGCCTGCTGGAGAGCCCACCCCGTCGACCCCCGGGTCCTCTTGTTAAAGCTAAATTAAGCACCCGGCACCGTCGCCCCTCGGCCCCCCTTGTTAAAGTCACATGGTAATGTGAAGAGTTGGCACTTCCAATTGAATTGAGACAGGACATTGGTTTTTCAGTTCATATGAATACATTCCATTAAGAACATCAATAATCTAGTACAACTGTACAGGTGTCGGACTTCTCTATGAAAAAGTGCCTCACAACTAGATATTTCCATTTGATAGACTCCACCACCATTAAAACCCCAACTACTCTTTTACCAACAGCATTCAAGCCAGTCTGGGACGGAACCCTCTTGTTGATAAGATTCATAATAAGTTGTGCCCTAGTATCTAGCCAGGCCTCTTTCAACAATCAAGGAATGCATGAATCGTGTAACCGAAAATGCACCAAAAGAAACCAAGAAACGGAGGCGCATATAATTTTATGACAGCGATTTCCTGGGGTATTCATACATCATATACAATCTTGGGTGTAAGAGAGTTTTACGGAAAGTACTCAACAAGCAGATCTTACGTTCTTGGTTACGTTCTTCCTATTTTGCCAAATAACATGTCAAGAACACACTTTCTATAACATAGGCAAGCAAGAAAGTGTTTCGGGAAATTAATGAGCATATCGATAGACGGGGCAGAGGGGTTGAGTTGCAAAGCTGGACTAATGAAAAGACAACGTAAAGCAGAATTTCTACAAAATTTGATCAGGTGCCAAAAAGTACAAACACAATTAACAGTCTATTTCAAGGTCACCGGAAAAAGATAGAAAGATTTAACAGTTATTTTAAACACTCTGCCTATAAATCAGAAATCTCAGGTCTCAAAACAATTGGAGCCCTTACATATCCACTAATACGAGTACAGGTTCGTCACATCATCAAAACTAATCAAAGGAAATTACCTCTTCTGTAACATCCAATACCTCCTCCATTTCGACTTCTTTAGCCTCATACTCCTCTTCCTCGTCACTTTCCTCTCCATCACGTAACGTCTGTCTTTCGAGTTTCTCTTCTTCGTGGAGAAGCTTCCATTCACTGACCCATCTTGCCCATTCATCCTTCAGCATCTTCCTCTTTTCACGTTCTTGTTCACTCAAAAGTAATGAAACGTCTTGATCCTCTGCTTCATACTTCTTGCTGTATTTCTTCAAGTTTTTGGCAATCTCTTCTTCCTTCTCAGCAGTCAAGAAAGATGGAGGCCTTGGGCGCCACAAGAACTACAAGTTTACAAGACAAAATAGAAAACGCAATTAGAATTAGGGAACATAAGCTACAACACATAGCAATTTGATTCATCTCCAAAAACCAAAACTTCAAAAAGGGGACTTGGATATTTTATATAAAGTGACTTGTAGTTTTTCAAAGATCAGTGTATCCATCATTTATCTAAGATCTTCTACACCTTTACACATTATTAATATTGACTATTCTCAGAAAGGAAACTCACTTGGAAGAAATGATCTTTTGGAATCCTATAAAGGAGCTTGCCATGGAACGACCACACATTAAACCCGTTCTCCATCTCATGAACAGAGGTAACAGCTGTGACGACATACCTATAAAAAAAGTCCCACAAGATTTGTATATTAGAAAATTTTGGACATCATCTGAATGTTAGCATAGGGTGAAAATAGAAGCATTCAACCATTTCAATACAACATATGAACTCCAGTCCATATACAGGATGCATCATAATAAGAGAACCAGATACCCTCAACAAGATCAAAAATTGAAATGGGGAGACATACTATATTTTAAAAGGCCAGAGGACAACTTAGCTATTACCTTCCAGTTGGATCCCATTCAACATCGGTGGCCATGAAATGTTCACCAGAAGCCATGGTCTCAAGCTCATCAACATTATAGAACTCCAACTGACCATTGAAATTCTTCAATCCAGCAAGAATAATGAAGCGACCTGTTGGGGACCAGAAAAGAGCATTTGCCTGCTTGCCCTTCAATGTTGTGAGCTTCGTGACACGACCGGCATGAGTGCCACTGCGCATCGTGTAGAAGCTTACATCCGGTCTTGGGTTATCACCATGGATAACTGCAAACCTATGGCCCTTAGGCTCCCAAGCAAATGCGATAATCTTATCATTCTTATTCTCCAGCTCCAGTACCTCACTTGGTATGTCTCTTTCTTTTATTCTAAAAAGCTCAAAGCCTGTATATGTACTCTTCTTCGTTTTTGTGTAACGATCTACTTTAACAGCAAGGTAATCCCCATTGCTTTGCCAGTACATTTTACAGTCACTGACACTAAAGAGATTCTTCTGCCTCAGTTCTACTTTGCTCGGGATTTGCACAAGACTCACCTACACATGTGTATTCAAATATAAGCTGATGGAATACATTGGTCTCCAAAAAGAGAAAAATTGCATAAAGATGAAACTAAAATCATCTGAACTTACCCGTGCAGGCTGGTTTCCTCCACCCAATTCAGGAACATAAAGGGCAAGGATAGGATCAGTAGGTGACCAGTTGAAGTCAACCACATTCTCAACCTTCAATGATTTCTTATCAACAAGAGTGAAGGTTTCAGTCTCGTAAACTGAGACCATATTCTTTCCTATTCTAGCAAAGTACTTATCATCCTTTCCGCCACCCCACCTGAAAGTATAGATGTGTTAGTTTTACATTAAATTCTACCTAAGTGTCTATGTGGAATTGGAGGGGATTGGGGGACAATGAGAACAAAAGCAAGAGTCACCTGAATACTGGCCAAGATACACCCCCAACACCTCCAGTCCCACCTATAGCGAATTCATCGGCACTTCCCTTGAAATCTCTCATAACTTTTCCAGTTCTCACATCGAAAATGTTGATGACAACCCTCTGTGGAGGAAATCAACACAATTGAGAAAAATCACAAAAACGAAAAAAAAATAGGAACAATTCTAAATCAGAACAAGAATCTTACATGAGAATCTCGAGGATTGCTGGGCTCATGGCTGCTGTAAGTAACGAGAAATTTCTCACCAGGGGAAAAATCAATCAATTTCACCTGCCATAAGCATACAAAATCAATGCTAATACTACCAAATAAAACAATCGTCATAATTAATTGAATACACAGGCTAAGAAAGTTAACCATTGGATGGGCGTAACGCATCAGGCGGTTGAAAGTAGTTGCACCACCCCAAACAGCAGCACCCTGCCTGTGAACTGTGGCCAGGTAAGTCCCCAGTGGAGACCACTGAACATAACTCTCCGTCCAGTGCTGCAGAAAGAGGAGAACTATAATCAGATGCAAACACCACAGTCCAAGTATA
This sequence comes from Plantago coronopus, assembly GCA_036897195.1. NCBI lineage: Eukaryota > Viridiplantae > Streptophyta > Magnoliopsida > Lamiales > Plantaginaceae > Plantago > Plantago coronopus. Next base: position 10,707 of record JAYMSL010000939.1, read on the forward strand.
TGTTTAAAAGACGTATGGTAGACAAATCACCACACATGAACGGATTAGCAACTCTGACATAAAAAGGTCAAATAAGCACTGTGTTACTTTCAGATACCCAAATAAGAGAGAAAGAAAGAACTCACTTGACGTTTGTATACAAGCTCAGGCTTTGCCTGCCTTGCATCATTCCATAAGACCTCAGTGTCTTGGAAATAACGTATAACAAACTGATCTCTGGCCTTCTCGTCAGTAAGCCATTTTTGCAGGTTTTCCTGACCAAACATAAAATAAAGAACGAAAAATAATTAATATTAAGAACACAGTAGTATTAAAATAGCAAAAGGTTGACATATTCATTCCATTAAACATCTAATCCATGAGATCCTGGACATTTCTTTTTTCCTTCGGAGATATATAGAGTTGAGGGTTTGGGGATAGAGAAAGAGAGAAGAACAAACCCCTGGAGCATATGGCTTCGTCTCTGGAGGTGCCCACTCCTCTGGGACTTTCATGAACTTCTCGATGTCATCAAACAAGTTAACAGCAAATATGTGTGACTTGTCCAACCTGTATCCATTTGTCTTCTCCTTAGCTAGTTCAGCTTCCTATAGAGTCAAGAACGTTCCAGGTTATCACAAAAAAGTTCCATTCGCATAAGACAACAGAACACTTCAGATTAGCCTAACTTTCCAGTTTCTGTTACACATCTGTTCATCTTTAAGCTTATACCTGCCTCTCCAAAATGAACAGTTAAGCTATCAATATTCAACTTATCAAAGCAATTTTGACAACATGCCTGATGAAATTGAAAGATGTAGATGCACAATGCCTATACAATCAATTCACGGCTTTATAACAAAAAGGTAATAGCTAATACAGGAGAACACTAAATTTCAATGGAAACTAAAGAATTTAACACTATCGTCTGTTCACGTGAAAATTACTATCACTCTCACTCAATCAGCTGTCAAATGTCCAACAAACACGATCTTCCTCAACAGTAGTACATATTCAACATAGAGAGATTAAACGAACGACATACGAAAACCACAAACAGCAGAACCAGCTCTAATAGCTACCTGAGGAGTATTATACTCAATAAAACAGTATCCCAACGTCTTCTGCGTATCAGGATCGACCGGCATCCACAGCCCATCCTCCTTAATAACTCCAATTTGCCCATAAATTTTCCTTATAACCCCTTCCAACTTTGCAAACTTCTCCTTCGGCACTTGCGGCAAGTTATCAACCACCACAATGTTCCCAAAACCTTCCTCGAAATCCAACGCCTCTTCGGCCCTCAAATCCTCATCATCACTACACAATACACCCCACAATCAGCTACTTTAACACTTGTAAACATCAAAACACAATACATCAACAAATCAATTAGTTAATTAGTATTCCAACATTACCTGACGATTACAATAAGCTACTTCAACAATCGTAAATATCAAACACAAAACTTAACAAACTAATCAATTAACTAATATTCCAACATTTCCTGACGATTACAATCAGCTACTTCAGCACTCGTAAACATCAAAACACAAAGCATCAACGAATTAATCAATCAAATAAAATTCCAACACTAACCGACTAATACAATCAGCTACTTCAAGAGTCTTAAAAATATCAGACACAAAACATCAACGAATCAATCCATTAACTAATATTCCAACATTAGTTAACGATTACAATCAGCTACTTCAACACTCGTAATTATCAATCAACGAATTAATCAACAAATTACAATACGATTACAATCAGCTACTTCATCAGTCAGAAATGTCATATGATGAATTAATAAACAAAAATTCGAAAAAATTACCTGACGATTCCCATGTCTTCACCGGGAGGCAAGCGAACGGAATCGAGATCGAGGGAGGAAATATCGATGCCGAGATGCTCGGCGGAGGCTCGAACATCCTCCATGGACATAACTTCCGCCATGATTGAGCTGGTCTAATTGACTGTAAACTGACTATCTGTGTACGTATGCGTATGTATGTGATGGTTTGATTGATAGAGCCAGCTCGAAGACGATGTGGATAAAGGGAGGTTGAAGCTTGCTCTGAGATTCGGTGAAAGAGCAGAAAGTTTTTCTAGGGTTTACAGAGTGGAGAAGACTAACGTGGTGCAGCCTGAACCGTGGCCCAATCCACGGTTTGGGCCTGCATTGCAGCCCAGAAACTCAATGGGCTGCTGTCATGTGTAGTCCACTTTCTTTCTTCTTTTTTTTGTGTGTTTTAATTCCCGGTTATTTAAAACGTTAATAACTTTTGTAAAAAAATGCTAAAAATAAATAAAAATAACAAACGAATTTATTTTTTCAAGATCTACAAACAGACACCAATATCGACTATAGTTCACCATACATTTAATTTCTCATTTACTTATTGTAATATATTCGTAATTTGAATAAATTCTAAACTTCGTTTCATCTCAAATTTTAAATTTGGAGCCTTCATTTTTCATTTACAATACAAAAAATTAAAAAAAAATAAAAAATGACGTGGCAGCCGAACTCGTGAAATTTGCACGTTAGTGATGCTGGTGGTCTTAGAATTTGGGTAACGTCGGTGGCCCAGTCAATCTACGCAGTTTGGGCCGGCTAGTATAGTGATGTGATGTCAGCCTATATAATCACACTCACTTCAACCGGTCTGGTGCGTTTGGCGCGACACGATTAGTTAACTTTTTCAACTGGTTTCACCTTATTAAAAACTTGCTTTTCTTTGGATGAGTATTGTTAAGGTAAATGATCGAATAACTTATTTGAAAAATTATATATGTTGCTATTTTTAAAAAATTAAATTGATTGCTCAACTACCAGTTGTTAAATTTATCAAATAATAACAAGAGGAGCTCAACTTTAAAAGCTAGTACTAGTTGCAGCTATTGACTAATCGTCATGAAACTTAACAAGTTAAAGTCAGACACTCGTACAAATGTGTCGTAGTGTCAGTATGATTCCGATCGAATCACAAATTAATTCACGGGTAAAAACGTGCAATAGTGAGAAATTATAGCTTGAAGAGAGTGAAGAGGTTTCCTTAAGGACTAAACTGCAATTAATCTCTCCTTTATCCATCTTTCTCCAGTGTACTGTTTCACTTCCAGCTCGTTCAAGATTTCAAGGAAGCACAAAAATGGCGGTTATGCCGTCAGCTATCTCCCTATCTTCAATCGCCAAGCTCAAGCTTCCTTTCAGAACCACAGTAGCGGACAATCTCTCAGCGTTTCAAGTTTTTCACGGTGAGTAATTCCTTATTTAGCTGTAAATTTGCCAATTACTTCTACTTTTGGAGTTATGTAGCTGAAATTCGTTCTTATTAGGTATTGATAATGGAAGAAAGAAGGGATTTTGTACTAGGAAAGTTTCGTGTTCAGTAAAGGCTGGTAAAGGTGTTGTTCAGAAAGTAGACAATTTGAGTAGGAATTCAGATAAGGGTCCGATTTTGAGTGAAGGGAGAGATGAGGATGAGTATTTCGGCCCGATTTGCCCGGGGTGTGGAGTGTTCATGCAAAATGAGGACCCGAATCGGCCCGGGTTTTATCAGCAGAAGAAAGTGGAGGTGGAGAAATCGATAGATACTATAGAGGATTTGTGGGATGATGAATTGGATGATATTGATTTTGGGGATGATGATGATGAGGGTTTTGAAGATGGGGTTAAGGGAGTGTTGGATGAGAGTGATGAAGATGAGGATGAGGATGAGGATGAGGAGGAGGAGGAGGGAATTGATTGGGATTCCGATGAATTCGAGTCGTTTTTGGATGATGACGAAGACGAGAAGTTGAAAGAGTTGGATGGGTTTACTCCGGCTGGTGTTGGGTATGGGAACATTACGGAGGACGTACTAGAGAAGGAGAAAAGGAAGAAGGTGTCGAAGGCGGAGAGGAAGCAGATGGCGAGAGAGGCTCAACGCGAGAAGGAGGAGGTGACGGTTTGTGCAAGATGTCATTCGCTTCGAAACTATGGACAGGTTAAGAATCAAATGGCGGAGAATTTGATACCCGATTTTGACTTTGATAGGTTGATTAGTACGAGGTTGATGAAGAATACGGGGAAGGCGGATGCTACGGTGGTGGTGATGGTGGTTGATTGTGTTGATTTTGATGGTTCGTTTCCTAAGCGTGCGTCGAAGTCCTTGTTTAAGGCACTGGAACAAGGGCAAGCTGGTCAGAAGATTAAAAATAGGTTGCCGAAGCTTGTTCTTGTTGCTACAAAGGTTGATCTTCTGCCCGGACAGATTTCACCTGCTAGGTTGGATAAATGGGTTAGGAATCGTGCGAGGGCAAACGGGGCACCTAAGCTAAGTGCGGTTTATATTGTGAGCTCTAAGAAAGATTTGGGTGTGAGGAATTTGTTGGCGTATATCAAGGACTTGGCTGGTCCTAGAGGGAATGTTTGGGTTATTGGAGCTCAGAATGCCGGTAAGTCAACGTTGATAAATGCATTTTCGAAAAAACAAGGGGTAAAGGTATCAAGACTTACGGAAGCAGCTATTCCTGGGACTACACTTGGAATACTGAGAATTGGAGGGGTTCTGCCTGCTAAGGCTAAGATGTATGACACTCCGGGGCTTTTGCATCCGTATTTAATGTCGATGAGATTGAATAGAGACGAGCAGAAAATGATTGAGATAAGGAAAGAGCTCAAACCTCGGTCTTTTAGGATAAAGGCAAGTACTTTATGTCTCATTTTAGATTTACTGCATCTTATGTTTCTTGATTCAAAAAGTTTAACTCTTGTAAAGTTGGTTGTTCAGTATAGAGTATAGACTAGAGGGATGCCATTTCTCGACTTCGGATGGGTCGATACCTTCCTTCGAACAAGTATTTTATCGTCTCTTTGTTCAGTCGGTCGTTTATGTGACGAACTTAAGTTCAATATTGCTGTAGCTCTACCATTTCAATGTTTTAGAATCGTACTATATCAGAAACTCATCATGGTAGTCATACATTGGAAATGTTGTCATATCTAGCTACTGTAGTTGCCAAAGTAGATCATAACAAATAGCTCATTAATGATTTGCAGGCTGGCCAAGCTATACATGTTGGTGGTTTAGTCAGACTGGATTTGAATCGGGCTTCTGTCGATACAATCTATGTCACTATTTGGGCATCGCCAAGTGTTTCTCTACATTTGGGGAAGATGGAAAATGCTGACGAAACCAGGAGCAAGCATTCTGGAATTAGGTTGCAGGTAATGCCTCTCGCACGCTCTAAAGTCTCAAACTAGATATTCAAGGCTTTAATCACTACTCCTTACTATAATCGTTTTCTCTATTGCAGCCGCCTGTAGGAATTGAGAGAGTTGCTGAATTGGGTGAGTGGGAAAAGAAAGACGTCAAGGCAACGGGAGTTAGCTGGGATGTGAACAGTCTAGATGTTGCAGTTGCTGGGCTAGGATGGCTCTCTTTGGGTTTAAAAGGCGAAGCAGACTTGACTTTGTGGACGTATGAGGGAATCCAAGTCACATTGCGTGAACCTTTAGTACTTGATCGTGCACCATTTCTTGAGCGGCCTGGATTTTTGCTGCCAAAGGCTATATCTGAAGCTCTTGGGAATCAAAGTAAACTCGAAGCTCAATCAAGGAAAAAGAGTGAAGATGCACTCGCTGAGATTTCTACTTGAGAACCCAACCGGTAATATAAGATATACCTCCGTGACAAGAAGAACAGGACCACAACAACATACCTCTTCCTGCACTCGAATACAGTTTGGCCTGTGTTCATACAGGTTCAAGTCACAGTCGGCTCGTTCCTCACCTTTTAATTACAACTGTAATTGACCGGACATGTTTGGTAACGTTCAGGCAAAGCTTCTTCGTTGTCATTTTTACTAGTAAAAAGCCAGTACTCGTATGGAAGATCTCCTGTTACGAAGGCGTGAACCCTGTTGGAAAGCCATGGCGGACCTTTTCGGTTCAGAAATTTTGTTCTCTTGAGTTAGAAGTATACTGCTAGTATCTGTTTAAATCTTGATGAATAGAAGTTTATAAAAACATGTCTTGTTGCACGAGTTATTCAAAGACTTCAGTTATTTCATATTCTTAAGCAAAGTTCTGTATTATTATTCCAAAAAATCGCAGCTCATATCGAATTTAAGACATCATGTGTTAGATAAAGCACAAAAAAGTTGCAGTTACATAACACAGCTGCAGAGCAAGGGTGCGAAATTCCTACAGATACGCTACAGAAAATCTGCTGTTCGTCTATATAGTCGATCTCTCAAAATTCAGATCGAATATATTGAACCATAGTCTCGACCGGCTCATCTTCAATTTGGTAACTTTACTTCCCTCAAAACCTTGGCAGCTTCCTCTGGGATAACAGGATTTATGTAACACCCTGTTCCTAACTCAAATCCTCCCACAACTGTCAACTGGGGAACCAGCTGAATGAACCAGTGAGTGAATGGTAGATGTGAGGATTCGACATGAAGAGGAGCGCTGTGAATCATGAAATTATAAGGCGGGTTGTTCAGTTGCAAAGACATCTTCGCAAGCGTGAGTTTCAAGAATCCACCAAGATCCAACACCTGCGAAATTCGAGGTTGTCAATGTTAATCAGCTAGAGACTATATACAGGAAATAGCAAGTTCTCATGAGCTAGTTATACAAAGTTCAAGTTACAACTAACAAAAATCTTAATTTTGCTACCAATTTACCAGAACTGGAATACTTAAATGCATCATGAAGAACACAACGATACTTACCTTCTCATCATCGAGCTCATGAAAATGAGAAGAATGAACACGCGGAACAATCCATATTTCAAAAGGAAACGTAGCGGCATACGGCACAACCGACACAAAATGGCTGGACTCATCAATTGTCAAATCATCCTGTTTACTTTCACAGAGGGCACATTTTCCTGTCTGTTCAAAAAACTCCTTCATACTCTGAGTTCTTGCAGAAGCTGTGGAAGGAACAATGGGAAGTGCCAGTATCTGGCTATGCGAATGGCTCATAGATGCTCCAGCTGACGCCCCATGATTTTTGAAAACCTATTCATATATACGCTAAACAATCAATCGCGAACAATAGATCAGTTTTTAAACACTTCCACCACATATCTCAAAACACTTCAGTTCTCAAATTTGAAACTCGATTCATTGCAATAAACATTACTGCTAAATGTACATGAAATTCAGTGACAATGCCATCAGAAATGGTCATTTTGATTCTTAAAAATTGAACTATAATCTTCTGCTATCAGGTACTACTAATTGTAGATAGAACTCAGTGACACTGTCATCAATTCATCATTATCTCAGTTCTTGAAACTGAAATTCAATCAATTGCTACAACTACTACTACTAAATGCAGATTCAGTGACACTGTCAACATAAATGGTCATTACTGTTCTTAAAAACCGAACTTTAATCTACTTATTTTTATTTTTTTTGAAGCGGCAAAGCGAGCAATAATGGTTCCCCATCTTAAAAAAACGAACTTTAATCTGATCATAAAATGTAGATGAACTTCATTCCAGCTGGTCATAAAAAGCTGATCATTTCAGCTCCTAAAATCGAAATTCAACCTGTATAGCTACAACTAGCACTACTAAATGTAGATGAAATTCAGTCACAATGTCATCAGATATGATCAAATCAGCTCCAAAATCGAATTCAATCCACATCGCTACAACTACTGAACTACTACTGCTAAATGTAGATGAAATTCAGTCACAATTGTCATCAGAAATGATCACATCAGCTCCCAAAATCGAATTCAATCCACATATCTACAACTACTGAACTATTACTACTAAATGTGATAAAATTCAGTGACAAAATTATCATAAAACACAGTTAAAAGCTAACCTGCACATACTGAATCGCCGGAAAACCTCGAAGCTGATCAATCCTCTTCTTATACGCATTCAAAACATCACCAATCTGAGCCGGACTAAGATCCGTCAAATGAACCGGGTGATCCGGCGACTCAATTACCACATCATGAACCCCGAATCCAGGAACCACCGCCGGACCGCCGCCGTATTCAACGGCAGCAGAATCCAGCTCACGGCTAAGCGCAGGGTAGAGGTTCTGGATGACTCGGATCCGCCAATCGGAAGTGGAATCGGGCGGGAAACGGAATATTTCTGGCGCGCACTCGTGTTCGTGACCGGAGCATAAAGGGCATTCGGTCTGGGTGTTGGATTTCGGGTTCGGGTCGGTTTTCGACTTGAAATCCGACGGACGGCGAGCTCTCGCCGGAGAGAAGATGACCCACCGGTTGTGGATTGCGTCTTTCCGGATCTCGGGGCTCCGGTTTGTCGCCATTGGATTGGATGGGTTCAGCTTCTGTGGTGTTCATTTGCTATATGTATGTACTTTAGAATACTATTTGCAAGTTGCTACTCCATTTGAGTACTTTAACGTTTTTGCCCGACTTATAAATAAATCTTTACGAACAAGTTAAAAACAAAGTCGGGTGGCCTACAAAATCTCAGAGGGGTTAAGAAAGTAGTTTTGGTTTTGTTATTTTTCAACACTTATTTCAATGGGGAAGGCTCGCTAAGTCTACTTATTTTTCGAGTTAGAGCTGAATTCGAGTTTGGTACAAGTTACTCCAGTTTGAATCCATTTTTTACTCAACTTTCGAGCTCAAACTGAGAGTATCCTAACACTAGATATGTTACCCTTATAAGCTCAGTGGTTGGAGATGTTGGTCGAGACATGGTGCTTGGGAGGTTGCTGTAGGATACAGGACGTGGAGTTGGAAGAAGTGGGAAAGGAGCGTGGAGAAGAAGGGTAGTTTTAGGTTTTGACTGGTGTTGTAAAAAGAACATTGCTAAAGGTAAAAATAATTTTGGAATTCACTAAATTACATATACCACCCCTACTATATATCCACTATACAGATTAGTACCCGCTATTTGAACAATTACATCTAAACCCATTTTGCAATACTTGAGTTGACTTTGGTGTGATGTGGCAAAGGAAGCAAATGTGGCT
>JAYMSL010000940.1:0-19659 GCA_036897195.1 Plantago coronopus
CCTCCTGTGATTGCCCCACCCCCAAATTCATCAACTACCCCTATAGTTCCTCAACCCACACCACCAGTTCCAGACACTCCATCGCCACCAGGTACTCCACCTACCATATCAATCCCACCTCCTCCCTCTGTTGCATCACCAACTGGTCCCGGGTCAAACTCAAATAATTCGACCGTGCCAGTGGCAATTGGTTTGGTAGTGGGGGTCCTATTTCTTGGCATGTGTGGAATTTTAATATGTTGTTGGTGGAAGCGGAAGAGAAAGGCATCCTCTGGGCATAACGGCGGCCATATCATGCCAACTTCCGTAGCTTCAACTGACTCGGGTACATTCTCTTAGGATTTATTTTTCCATATTGCTAACTTGAATTTACTTATGAACAGAGTGTGTTAGTGTAAAATTGGGGCTTTCTGCGGTTATATCCAATATGTAGTGTAAATTTCTGACTTTCTACATTTTTATTAACTTCAAGTGAGCTTTAGCTACGTTTTTGGCGGTTCACGCAAGTTATTTTGGCTAATCCAAAAGTGAACTAAGTGTTGGATATCTGATTAATTAGTTGTGATATGGCATGTGCACAGGTTCCAATTTACTGAAGGTGCAAGTATCTGGACCCAATAATGGAAGTGGGGGTTCTCGCAATGGTTATTCTCCCCGTGAAGGTGGCATGGGAAATTCAAGATCATGGTTCACTTATGATGAGTTGCTTGAGGCCACAAGTGGGTTTATGGACAGTAATCTCTTGGGTGAAGGAGGATTTGGTTCTGTATATAAAGGTTACCTTGAAGATGGTAGAGTAGTTGCAGTCAAGAAGTTAAAGATTGGTGGAGGGCAGGGGGAGCGGGAATTTAAAGCTGAAGTTGAGATTATAAGCCGCATACACCATCGACATTTAGTTTCACTTGTCGGTTACTGCATTTGTGAAGACAAGAGGCTGCTTGTGTATGAATATGTTCCCAATGACACCCTGTACTTTCATCTCCACGGTAAGCTTTAAGGTCTCAGTTTGAAGATTATTTTCTGATATAATGGTGCTTGATATCTGTAAGGTATTGATTGTAACTTTGTGATCTATCTACATTTTAAAAGGTAAAGATAGGCCTGTTATGCATTGGGCTACACGTGTAAAGATTGCAATGGGTGCAGCTCGTGGAATTAATTACCTTCATGAAGACTGTAAGCAATTTAAAGTTATTCGAGCATACCAATTTGAATTGTTGAATTTGCCAAGTTCCTTTCTTCCTTTCTCTTGGATCATTGTCAGCATTTCCATTTAATTGATTTGCTATATATCTTCACTACACAAATATGGTTATTATGTGTATTGGAATTTTGGACAGAAAGATGTGTAGTACTCGTCAGTCGTAATGGTATCTATGAAAAAAAACATTGGGTAAAGCAGAGTGAAAATTCTATATTTTGTTCATTGTAATTAGATTCTCTCCCCAACATCCTATTTTCTGTCCCAAAGGAAAAAGAACTAGACTATGGACTAAAGATGTGGTGGTAATTGACATGACAGGAATTATGAAATGCAGAGATGAATATTTTTTATATTTCATTATCTTCATAATAAATTATAGGTTTTATCGTAAACCCCATAGTTTCTCGTTTCATAAGAAAAATGGCTAGCAAACAACTTCTCTTCACAACCCGGACTTCTAGATAAACTACAGGGAGTGTTTTCCCCTGCTTTTAAAAATAATTAAAGCAGCTTCTAGAAACACCCCTTGGTATTTTGCATGCTAAAGCCCTAGCGAAATCCATAAGCCATTCTGCATACACCGCAAAAGGGCTTGTAAGCCAGTAAAATCTAAAACATCAAAAGCAGAGCAGTTTCGAGTAGCTTATTGTAAAGGTCTGGAATAATTCTTAAATCACTTTATTTTGTAGACCTTCAGGTAAACGGATTACTGTTTTGTGGTAATTGAATATGTTTTATAGTTGGTGATTTAACGCGTATTATCTATTGATCTGGATAAAGGCATGATGTGACCTTTTTTTTTTATTCATCATACAGGCCAGCCTCGTATTATCCACAGAGATATCAAGTCATCGAACATCCTTCTAGATAATAACTTCGATGCCAGGGTATGCATGATTTTGGAGATCTTGTTATGTTGTTACCTATTCCACGACATCTTTGTAAAATCCATATTTTCAGGTTGCTGACTTTGGACTCGCTAAATTAGCTGAGGATGCCAATACACATATTACCACACGCGTGATGGGAACCTTTGGGTACAGCCTTTCATGTTTTATGACACAACAATTATAGTAAAACGGTTTTATTTGCTCTTATCCTTGTCTTGTGTTAACCTTTTTTTTCTTTTTTTGGTTCAGATACATGGCTCCTGAGTATGCATCCAGTGGCAAATTGACTGAAAAGTCTGACGTGTATTCTTTTGGAGTTGTACTCTTAGAGTTAATCAGTGGACGCAAGCCTGTAGATACATCTCAGCCCCTAGGGGAAGAGAGTCTCGTGGAGTGGGTAAGTTGCAGTACAAATGCTATGTCATAACCCTTAGAAAGCTTCACATACTGCATTTATTTTCATGCTTTTAGCATACATGGTACGGAAATTTGCAGCAATCATATACTGGTGTCTATATATCTATCATGAGACATGGGTATCCTCATGCCAGGACTTGCATCCAGAATTTGGCAGTGATGGATTCACCTCTTAAGTACTTACATTTGCGTTGAGTAAAGAGCTTAACATATTGATAACATACTATAAGGAAATAAAATCTGGTGCCCTATCATGCAAGTCCATAGTGTTTAGATCCTTTCAACCTCAGTTTCAAAATTGGTTTACATATTCTGTTTTGTTTGTAAGTGCCGTAAAAGAAACCAGAAGCATAATGATACTTGTGATGGAAATAAAATTGAATATTTTTCCTTCTTTCAGGCCCGTCCTTTGTTAAGTCATGCAATTGAGACAGAAGAATTTGAGAGATTAGCTGATCCAAGGCTTGAAGGAAATTACGTGGATGGCGAGATGTTCCGAATGATTCAAGCTGCAGCAGCTTGTGTGCGTCATTCCTCATCAAAGAGACCGAAGATGGGACAGGTAATAATTGAGGATTCTGATTGCCTTAATGTATGCTTGAGCTTGACATGTAATGCTTTAACTGGACTTAAAATGTATTCTAGGATTCTGAGTGCCTTGATTGTTTTCTTCCAGGTTGTAAGGGCTTTTGACAGCATGGTGACCTCTGATTTAACAAACGGAATGAGGGTTGGGGAGAGTGAAATATTCAACTCTGCACAACAATCTGCAGAGATCAGGTTGTTTCAGAGAATGGCGTTTGGCAGCCATGAATACAGTACAGATTTTTTCAGTCAAAGTAGTGATAGTGAAGGCAACAACGTAAATAGTCGGAGTCGAAGCCGGAGAGATTAGTATGCTCAATTCAAAGGCTTTATATTTTGGCGGCATATATTGTGGGGAATGTGTGGCAGCTCAAGGTCGGAGGTATATTATGTTTTTCTTGCATATAAGCTTAGTCTACATGACGGAGATCAATTGAGCAGTTCGGAGGTAGGTGGAGTTTTGGCCCACTTGTATTTAGTTTTCTCCTGTTTTGGGGGGCTATTTTTTCATGTAAATATAGGCACATTATGGGTTCCAGTTTCTAATAAAATCAATTTTGCTCTTTAACCAACCTTCATCTTGCTATTAAACTGCATTTTATATCTTTATATGATCCGGTGAGTATCTATTTCCACATGTACTAGACCAGCACTATAATCTACGGATCATATAAAGATGTTGAAATAGATACTCCACCTGATCATATAACTATAAAGATATATAATCTCTTTATCTACCGACGATTATGTATATCTGTATTAGCTTGGTCTTGGTGTCTTTCACTTACATAACTAAATTTTATGTTGTCGCTCATAGTTTCGGATATCTTAATGAGAATATTCAGGAGCATCAAATATATGGACTTAGCCAATAACTTTTAGTGTACACGTCTGCCTGGCAGTCAGCCCTCTCATCTTTTATTTGTTAAATATGACATGTTCCCAGTATTTCTGTTAGAGGAAGTACTTGACACTAGAAATTGTTTGTCTTTGATGGAGTCTTATGAGAATTATGTAGAGTACCTTGGAAGCTGTAGTTATGGGAAAAGAAAAAAGTATAGTATAGGAGCTCAGAGATCTCAATTGTTGAGAGGTTGCTTCAGAAATCAGAATTACGAGAAAAACATGTCAATGAGCTGTTTACTTTCGGACTTTAGAATTTCAGATTGTGGGACAGAATGGTTATTGGATAAAAAATCAGATTTTGGACTTCGTAGTGTTGGTGAGTGTTTTTGAAAATTGGTAACAGGGTACTTATATTGTTGTTTAATTTGATTGATGTATAAGCGCTGCGTGGGAATAAAGTTGGAAACAGAGTTGAGAAATGAATTACCTGAAGCTTATGGATACATTTACAGAAATTTTCATGATTTCAGGTTTTAGGTGGGCATGAATGTTTTCTATGAATACCTGGAATAGAAGTTCTGAAGGTGTTTGAGTGCATTAAAGTTTTTTTATTGGATATCTTCCAAGTATCTGTAGGAAATGTAGAATGCAAGCTAACAGCATGTGCTGTTTTGCTTGGGAAACAATCTTTTGAGATTTTTTGTGAATGTGAAGTCATTGACTTGTGACTCATAGCTTAACAGCTTAGCTTCTCATTGCTTCACACATCATAATACCCTTTCCATGTTCACAAGGAACTTATTCCTTCTCAAGCAATGATTTCTATTTGTAACATTCTTTTTATTCTTCAACCTCTCTGGGCCACTGCCCCCTTCCCCTGCCCCACAAATCATCTTTCGGAAAATCGACATGGAAGATCCAAAAATGCTTGCTGCTGATTGCATTGTCATATCCTGCTGCTGTCAATGCCTGATTTTGCAAGTCCTTGTCTTCATATTGCTGAGACTGCCAAACAAGTTACTGAAGAAGACGAAAAGGTACGTAAAAAAACTCAGGTCTCGAAAGAAAGGGACCAAGATTGTGGTTGTACAGTTGAGAGGATATGATGAAGATAGTCTGGAACATGCTGTGCAGTCTTTCAGAAGTGATGTTGACAATCTTTTGTTTGATCAACCAGTTGTGTGCAGCATGGATGAACTTGAGAGGGTATTGGAGGAGTTTTCAAGCAACGGTGAGTTTGCTTTCGGAAGTTTTTGGGGTGGGGAGGTGTCATCGCGAAGCTTCAGTTCAGTGGTGAAGGAAGATGAGATTGATTATGGAGATGTACAGTATGATTTGATTGAATTGTTTGGGTCTGTAGATTTCCATTAACATTGCGTCTAATTGTTAATTATAGTAGTAGTAGTATCTGGTAACTGAGTTTTGCTTTCTGGTTTTGGAGGATGGCAAAATGTTATAAGTAGTAATGAGTCCATCTGAAAAGGGGAAAGCAAGCACCACCAAGATGGACGCTAATAATCAATCATCTTTAACAAGAGTTCTTTCTGCCCGCCCAGGAACACAATGGCAGTTGTTTGTGTCTGAGTTTTCCTGGACTGGTACTGGCTCTGAGTGACTCTCTTTCATTTTTTAATTAATGCTCTGTTTAATATTAATCATAAAGATAATTATTTTACCATACAGTGAGTGCGGTGGGGGTAGTGCTGCAGTTATCAATAAAAGATAGTGCAAGGGTGATGTTTAAAAAGTTTGGGAAATTCGTTACATTGGTTAAGGTCAAACCTTGCATTATGAAAGTGGTAAATTTCATGAATGAAGAAACTGTGTTCTAATCTGTGGATGAAAATCATAGAATTAAGCTACACTGGTTTAGTGAAGTTTCATGTGCAGAATGATATAAACAAGATAAGTATCTTTTGAGAATGAAACCGAGTCGACTATTGAGTGGGCTCGGCTTCTTAATGAAAGCGAGTAAAACAATAGTTTTGAGCTCGATAATGAACCTTATCTAGTTTTTATGAGTTTTATCAAACTTTAATGATACTTCTTCATTGAAAATAAATATAAAAATATGAATTATTAAATGATCTTTATCAAGTCGAGCAGGACTCGTCTAGTCAGATATATAAATACAAGATGAGCATCGACCATAGATTATTTATTTTAACGACCGAGTCGAACTCGAGCTTTTACAGAGGTACTGAGGGGGTGTATATATATATATATATATAGGGAGAGAGAGATATAGGTTATAGAGCAATATTCCGTAGTTAGAGTTGTGGTGGGAAGAATAGTGAAGACGGTGATTAATAAAATGTGTGTGACAAGTAAAGTGGAGTGAGACACAAAAATTCTTGGAAGTGTTTGGTTATGAGGATGAATGTATGTATACTACTATATATGATTATGACGTTAATTAATAAGTAGAGCACATGAACAAAACGTATGTACGTCTGCTTGGCGGAGTGGAGCCAATATATAATTGCAATCATTATCATAACAATTACTTCCCTCCGTCCAGTGAATAGTTTCCCACTTTCCATTTTGGTAGTTCATTACAAAGCTTCTCATTTCCTTTTTTGGACATTGTGGTCCCAATCTTTCTCCATCCATTTAATTACAACACATCAAAAAGTACTCCCACTACCTCCACTTGTAATATAATACTCAAAAAGTAATAAATCCTTATTTTGTTGACCAAAACACAAGTGAGAATCTTGTGCTTGGACGGAGCCACGGAGGGAGTACTAAAAATGAAATTGAGAAACTATTGACTGAACATATATAATGGAGTACGTGACTAGAACAGGATCAAATTACAAATTGTACATACATGATACATGTGGATGTGTGTGGTCTCACTGTGTGTGTGTCAGTCATCTGATCAGTGTGTTGTGCGCGCGTAATATAATACTACCATATGCTATCCTTCCATCTCCTATCATCCATCCATCTCACGACAAAATACTCCATGCCTTACTACATCATTTTACTCCCTCCCCATCTATATCATCTACGAGTAACGAATTAGTCGGAATTATAAGGTTGATTGAGTACTAAATCGTAATGTGTTCGAGTACAAATAACTTATAAATGTATGCTTAGTAAAATCTGAGACATTCCTGATTCGAGAGGTCATGGGTTCGATCCCCGCTGTGGGTGATATTTCTTCAATATTGAGGCTTGGAGGGTATTTCGTTAATTATTAGTTAGAAATATGTAGAACGATTGTAATTGTAATAGTATATTTCAAAAAAAAAAAATTGGTTGCTAATGTTACTTTACCTGGTAAATTACTTTAATTTTCGAAAGATATATTGTATGTACAAATTTGTTTTTAAAATCAATCATGATCAATATTCACGAAACATTCATATGATCAAATCATATGAAATAACTTGATAAAGATGAATGACTAGGTCGGGTTAAATATATACTAAGATTTGTTTAGCGGTAAGGAGTTGGAGTACTAGTAGTTAGCAATTAAGAGATGCATCATGCATGAATCGAATCTCATTGAAGGCAAAAGTGGTGTACTTTTATAGAATGTTGTAGAACCCATTGAAGAGAAGTTTGCAAAAGTCCCAACCGAATTTTGTTTTTCATTATACGTATATACTATTAAGATTTTGATGTAAGTACAATTTCTCTGAAGTAATTACAGTTTTTTAGTCGAGCATACTCATTTTGATCCACACGTACATTGTGCTTAATCTCAAGAAGTCACTTGCCGACTCATATCATGTTCGTCCATTGATACTACTATCGTATCACTCACTTTCCTCACGCGTATATATCACTTTCAAGAATTGTTTTGTTGACGATTAACATCTACAAAGATGTTGGAATGTACTCTTATACAAACGAATCATTCATAACATAATCAACTACGACCGTCTATTACTCAATTTCCGCGTAGGCCTTACCAATGTACTCGCATTTGTAGTACTACATGTAGTGGTGAAAATAAAGCTTGAGTTGTTACATTTATTGAGTAAAGCCTGCCCCGTCTAATCAATTTACATATCATATAGTAGAAATTTATGTAAGTTGAGACATCACTTTCCCTCTATATTAATTTACCATAATTCAATAAAATTCAAAAAAAAATCTCTAGTAAAAAAGAAAAGTAAATAAATTACGTAAATAAAGTAAATTTTTGATTAATTGCAGAGAAGTGATGTGATGGTCGAGGTAATTTCAATATCAACCTGACCTTTCGGGGTACGTACCTTTGTGGTCCATCTCATTTTCTCTTCCTCATATTTTTTTCCTATTTTAAATTTGTGAACATGAAATTATTTTATACTAATAATATTATTATGAAAATGATGTATATTGGTTATTAATTAAAAAATGGAGATGTAGCTTGCACCGTTTTGGAGTGATGTATGTTGGATCTTACTACAGGAAAGAATCACTCTCGATCTGGCATTCCCTACCATGCATATGATATCCCAATCTCTATGATTCATACTTGCATATGGTTAGATTAGTCTACGAAACCGGTTACCGTGTCGGATTGTATCATGGTATGTGTTTTATACTATATAGTTTAACTAACATATAAAATAATCGATAGAACTGTAGTATAACGGTAGCTATAAGGTGGTTTAGCGATAGATGGAGTTGCAAGTAGGAGGTATTTGGTCGAGTCATGTAGGACAAACGTTAGGTGTTTATTGAGTATTTTGTAATAATTAGCAGATTAAAAAAAATGGTACAACACACTAAATTATGGTACAAAGCGCATTCGAAAACATAAGATATCATCTAAAATATGCACCGGCTGAACACGTTGAATCTGAATCAATAAGAAGTTATATCATTTCATTCACACCAACATATACAAGGGGTATAGACTAATTCAATTACCATACAATCATGAACTGCTCGTCAATTAATATGTTATCCGAAGAGCAATACGTGCTCTCTGGTTACTCCATTGTGCAAGATTCAATCGGTGGGCCTAAAGTAGTTACTCATGAACTACTCGTCAATTGATATGTTATCTCATTAGCTAATAAGTTTTCTTTGGTTACAGATCCAGCACGCACAACTCTAAAATTATTACGAATATCCCCTCGAAAAAAATTACCGAGATATAACTAAGGTTATCACTTCCTTTCTATCTTAAACTCTGCAAAATTACACTTACATTCCAAATCTAGAATGTTTGGTACAAATACGGCCAAAACAAAACCTAATAATGGTGAACAAGAAAAAAAGACACCAATAGAATAATGTAGGTGTAGCAATCCATGTTATATTATAGAAAGATGAGGAAGAAGAATAGTTTCTCATGCACATGCAAAAGTAGGGCCATCTATCCGGCCCGGCCCGAATCATTTTCTCCGGGCCAGACAATATCTTATACTCAAATAGACATCCCATTGACTATTCATTCCTTTTAGTCACAATCTTGAGTCTTTCTTTACTTCACTAATTGATCAATTTATATAATTATAATTAATTAACAATTATTTATACTAGTTGTAAGCTTTTTGGTGTATTATATTAAGCTAAAGAATTATTGTGAGTTGGAAAATGTGTCCCTTAAAACGTGTCTTAGGGTTTATATTTCAAGGTAGCTACTATGAAGATTTTTTTTTTTTTTGATATAAATTACTATGGAGAATTGTTGAAGATGAACCTAATCAACTATAACTATTATTAACTATATATCATCGAATTTTGGGTCATTATCAAAGACATTGCCGGTCTCTAAAATAATGTTATTTTATGTTATGTTATGCATGGGGACCTACAACTTGTATTCATGATGATGTTGTAAAGTTGTATAATTAACTCTTGGGATACATGCAAAAAGTATACCACATACTTTTGAGTTTTGAGAAGGATAACTAATGGTCAAACCCCCATGGTTTACACTTTGAGCACTAGGTTTTCCCATCTTTCAAAATGTCCCAATTAGTTTCCTAAGTTTTAGTACTTTTCTATGTCGACTGGTCACTAATTGGTCGAATTTTGATAATTCATATAAGCATACATGGTTTTCTATAGCGTATGGTTGACAAAACGAGCTAATAATGTGACTGGTAGTTGGTAAGGTGATTGGTAACTGATCAATCACCTTATTTTCGAAAATATAGTAACTTTTCAAATCACTCACTTCATCAAGTCACCTTTTTCATTCACCAAAAAGACTTGTTTTTCAAATATGAAAGAAAAACACGGAGAGATCCATCGCGTAATATATTATGGACTCGTGTAACTACCGTCTTTGTTCGTTGTTCACACTCTGACTTCATTCGTGCAAGCACCACGAAACTTTAGAGCGGGTTTATAGGTTGTTATTAAAAAATAATGGGTGACATATGAAAGTGGAAAATGTATCCGGTTAGTGGCTCAAATTGACACCGGCCGGAACAAGTGGAATTAGTAGAAAGAGACATTTAAAAATGAAATTAAAATCCGTGAGAAGAAAATTGTGTCCGTGGAAGTTGTTTGATGATATTTATGAAAAGGAGATTAGCAAGTTAATTAAAATAATTAAATTAAATTAAATTAATAATAAAAGTAGTACGGTTAAGTCGACAAAAAATTAAGTGTCACGTTTGGCCACGGCAAACAATTCCATTTTGTTGGGACTAAACACACATGGCCCTGTCTATTTCTGGAAAATTACACACTCAGAATCCTATGCTCGGATCTTTTATCTACATTCTCAAGAATACTACACTACCATACATTTTGAATCGGTGTCTGGTATCGTGTAAAGTTTGAATTCGTATTTTCATTTAACGTTACGAACTAGTCGGGGGAATATGTCTAACACTTCGACTTGATAGTTAGTATCATAGTATGTACATTGATGAGAAAACAACAGTATTGAGAGTAGTGGTCGTGTAATAGTTTATCATGTCTCGGGGGTGTGTGAATGATAAATCGTTTAGTAGTAGCTTTTTTCAAAGCTAATGTGTGAAATGATTTGGAGGGCTATAGGAATGCATTATAGGAGAAATCTAGAAAGTGAAGCAAGAGTCATATCTCGATTCCAAACAAAATTTCTTGGCTATGGTGTCTCGGCTTAAGTGTGTTGGTGTTTGGGTATGAATATGAATCTGGCTATGTAAATGATAATAGTGACAATCTGGAATAGCTTCAACGGATCGTGTAATTACTTTCCAAACAAGATAATTCGACCTTATTCAATGTCCGGATATCACGAATTCCTTGGGGGATAATCCTAGAAGAACAATCAAAATCAGGCAAAATGAGTTTTGATTAGAACGTAGAGAGAATGTTGAGATCGTTGTTCGCGTGTGTTTGTGCCAGAGATCGACGTCTTCATTATATAGAAGTCAGCAAAGTCGAAGCAGTTATATATCCGAATTTTGGATTGACCCAAAATTCGAACATTAGACTGTTGGACCATGCGGCCGCATGGTTTGAGCGGACGGCTGCATGGTAGGGCGTACGACCGCATGGCCAGCTCCAAAGCTAATACTCCCCAAACTTTCTGTCCTACCAAACGAGGGACCCATGGTCCATGACTGGACGGTGGGAAATGGCACACCCACCCAACTATACTGTCAAATCGGACGGTCGCATGGTAGACCATGCTCCCGTCCGCCTAGAGAATGGCAACCCCAATCTTTCTGCATGATCGGTGCTTGAGCATGCGGCCGTCCGCTAGGGCGATGCCTGGGAATTTCACAGGCATCGTTCTTGAACCTCCGCTTGGGTTCATAGCACGTTTGCTCTACAAGCTTGCACTCCGCACCACCCAAACTTGATACCGAGCCTTAACGTGATATTGCATTGATCTCTTAGTAAATCACATTACTACTAAAATGAGTTGATACCACTAAAATCACCGACAATGAAGCGCAGCTCAGTTGGTAAGACGCTTCCCCTCTAACCAATAGGTCAGGGGTTCGAGTCACCTTTGCCTCTTCAAAAAAAAAAAAACACTAAAATCACCAACAAAATTTGTAAGAAAATTACGTAAAGAAGACAAGTTAATATAAAGATCACAGTACAATATTATGTAAGTAAGTGGCACTAATAATCTACATCCACATATAGTTCGAGCGAAGTCCTCACTCAATGAACAAAATTCTCTTACTACTTAACCCGAACAATCATTTGTATCACGGATTCACGATACATGAAACAACTATACATGTATCACCAAGTTCACAAGTTCAATAGTAGAACTGTAGGAGCAAACTTTGTGTTACTATATGTCTCTTGTGTATGCCTGTACCATTACACCCGGCCCACCTTTTCACTTGCAGTCTATTACATCAACCCGTATACGAATATAAGATAGCAGACGGGAATTCCGGATATTTAATATAAGAAAATGTATATACTATACACCCAATTGTCCGAAGATAACATAGAGAAGAAAAACAGAGGGAACTAGTTGACGGAGTTGGTACGAGAAGAAATGTAAAAAAAACCATCCATTTTGTATTGCAATTGGGATCATATATATGATGGTTAGATCTCGTCTGGTTTAAAAGATTATAGAAAACAAAGAATCAAAAGATATATATTCGTCTGGTCTATACTCTATACTATTACTGTGTCACTGTACCAAACTAACATGCCTGCCTATCAGGATCACTATCTTGGCCTGGAGCTGTCGGCTCTAATTTATCTATCACTCCGTTCCGATTTCAGATTCCCGTTTGAGCTTCGTTGAACTTCGGAAAAATAGAAGGGAAACCGTCGAGAAAATATAGTAGTTTTGTTGAGTCAGTCTTGTGAAAGTCGGAGTTTTAACGAAGAAACTGTTTAAAGCACTAATTTACATGTTTAAAACATAATGAATTGAAGATCATGTATAGGAAAAAAAGATTACGTTTCTAAGAATTTGACATTTTAGTTTAAATTTGATGCTCTTAAAATGATTTAGATTTCGTGAAAGGAAATTAGTTTCAAATCGTCTCAAAAGTTAACAGAAAGTTGAGATCAAGACGGAAGTAGTGTATTAGGTGTGTGTTTGGCTATAATCAGTCAGTTCATCAATTGGTTTCGAATTATTTGAAAACAAGTTGTTTGGTGAATACTAATAAATGATTGATTAAAATGCAATATATACAACTTTTCTAAATTATAAGTAATTTTTTTTTTTTTTTTGGTACATAAGGAAATTAAAAGGACTAAACTGCAAATTACACTTTGTCCTTATCTAAATGTTGGAAAAGAGCAGCAGGTGGTGTCTCCAGCACCACATCTTCTCCATTCGTAATCAGCAACCGTGAGAGGCTATCGGCCGCCTCGTTTGCCCGGCGCGGTATCCACTTCAAGCTGGCGTTCCATGGAAGTCGCAACATCTCCTTGCAGCTTTGCACTTTCTTCTTCAGGTATGGTGGGATTTCAGTCCCTTCTTGCACCATTTCAATCGCTAGTGCTGCATCCATTTCGATTTGTAATTTGGGAATTCTCAAAGCCCATGCCATTTTCAGCCCCTCGTCTAGAGCTTGAAGCTCGATATCAGTGCTGCTCGATAGAGGGACCTTTTTGGAGAAGCCTTTGATCCAATTTCCGTTGGAGTCTCGCAGTAGTCCCCCAATTTGAGCTTGCTGGGTGTCGAAATTTACACTGCCGTCTACATTTAGTTTGGTCCAGTCCTCCTTTGGTGCTTCCCAAATCTGTACTGGGTGGTTTGAAGGTAATTTGCTCATGGCTTTTTGCATATCCAAGCTTGATTGTTTGATGTGGAATATGATTTGCTGAGTCGGGATTTCCTTCTTCCTGAATGTTTTTTCATTTCTCGCTTTCCAGATTTGCCATAGGGCAGCTCCGAAAATCCAGTTCCAGTTGTTTTGCATCCCTTCAATCTCAATTGATGTTGTTATGGACAAGTTAACTCGCAGCCATTCGTCATCTGGGATTTGACACTGTGTTTCCCACTGTTCTTGTGTGAGTATTCTGTTCCAGATTTTCCTGGCCAAAGTGCAGTGACGGAGTATGTGTAGAGAAGTCTCATGCTGCCCTGGACAAGATATGCAGTGACCTGACTGGATAATCTTGCGTTTTTGTAACAGAGAATTAGATGCCAGACGTTCTTGCACGGTAAGCCAGAGGAAATGTTTGAATTTACTGCTAGCTTTGAGTTTCCATATCCAAGCTGTGTTACCCATATTTGGCGGAGGAGGCTCAAATGTTTGTTGGATTGCCTTGTAGGCCGATTGGCATGTGAACACACCATTTGCCGTTTTGGTCCAGAGGATCGAGTCCGGTTCATCAGAGAGACCGATATTAGAGTGCTCGAGCTCGTGTTGAATATGTATTGGGACTGGAGTGCTGAGGTTGTTAAAGTTCCACTGTCCATTTCCCTGTAGTACCTGGTGTACTGTAACTTTCTTATCAGCAGGGTGTATAAATTCCATTTGATCAGCAAGTGCAGCACTGCCAAACCATATGTGATACCAAAATAAAACATTCGTCCCGTCTCCAATTTTCCAGTGCAAGAAATCTTTGATAAGGCTCATGCTCCGCATCACACCCTTCCAGGTATGACTGTCACTTGATTTTGCTTTGTACATGGTCAAATTCTCGCCTCTAAGATATTTAGCTTGCACTAAGGGAGCCCAAAGAGTCTGTTCTTGAGTTAGTATTTTCCAGGCCAACTTCGCTAGTAAAGCTTCATTCGTTGTTCTCGAATTTCTGATACCGAGTCCTCCTAGTTGTTTGGGCTGTGTTACTTTCTGCCATCCTACAAGGTGTATCTTTTTTACTTCTGGATCAGTAGACCATAGAAATTCTCTGTTTATACGGTCCAACTTTTCACACACATTTTCATTTAGCCAGCATGCTTGCATTGAATAGACTGGAATAGCTGCTGTGACCGATTGGATAAGCGTGCTCCTTCCTGCTAGGGACAGGAATTTATTTTTCCAGCCACTTAGCCGATTCATAATTTTGTCTATCATCTCCGCATGAGCATCCCTGCTTACTCTCCCCTGCTGTAGTTTAATTCCCAGGTATTTTCCCAGTCTGTTTGTCCTGCCATACCCTAGTATAGAGCAGAGTTGCTGTTTAAAACCTGTTCCTCCAGTTTTAGTGAAGTACACCTTGGACTTTTGGTTGTTTATCCTAAGTCCGGATGCTGAGCTGAATTTTTCCATCACTTGCTGAATAACTCTAGCAGTAGTGACCGTGGCCTTTCCCATAAGGATAAGGTCGTCCGCAAAGAATAGATGTGATAGAGCTGGTCCGTTTCTGCATGGAATTATAGGCGCCCATTTTTTCGAGTCTACAGCCTCCTGAATCAGATAAGCTAATCTTTCCACACAAAGAACAAATAGATACGGGGATAGTGGGTCTCCCTGTCTTAAACCACATTTATGTTCGAAGGGGTCCAAGGGTTCGCCATTCCAGAGGATTCTAGTGGAAGCATTCTTTACACAGAACATAATCAACTTAATCAATGCATCAGGAAACTTGAATGAATGCAGAGTATCTTCCAGAAATTCCCAATTGATTTTGTCGTATGCTTTCTCTAAATCTAGCTTCATGATCATACAACCTATTTTATTTTTCCTTTTAGTTCTCAATGAGTGAAGAACTTCTTGTATGAGAAATATGTTATCTTGCGTGCTTCGACCCTTTATAAAACTTGATTGAGTTGGAGCAATGAGTGTAGGCATCAAATCTCTCATTCTCATGGTAATGCACTTAGTTACAAACTTGTAAAGCACATTGCAAAGTGATATAGGTCGAAATTGCGAAATAAGGCTGGGATTTTGTACCTTAGGAATTAGGCAGAAAAACGCCTCACATAGTTGTGGCTGCATGCTTCCAGTCTCGAAAGTCAGCTTCATGAATTCGAAAACTGAGTTCTGAATCCACTCCCAGTTTTTCTGGTAAAAAACTGCTTGCAATCCATCAGGCCCTGGAGCTTTGAGAGGGTGCGTAGCCCACACTACTTTCCTCACTTCTTCGATGGTAATGGTTTTGGCCAGCTCGTGGGCTTCTACCGTTGATAATTTAATCTGGTACCTTGAAATTGGTAGAGTAAAATCATTGGCAGCATTCTCCAATTCTCCATGATTCATGAATAAACCACTAAAGTATGATACTGCATGATTTCGCAAGATTACACTATCCTCCTCCCATATGTCATTAATTTTGAGTGACAGAATTTTGTTTCTTCTTCTTTTCGCAAGTGTGGACTTGTGAAAAAATTTTGTATTCCTCTCTCCATCTGCCATCCAATTGACTCGTGACTTTTGGTGCCAAAAGGTTTCCTCCTGTTGCAAGATCATGTTATACTCTTGAATGAGAGATATTTCCAGTTCCTCCATCTTAGAATCTCGCCGATTTGCATTCGTATTCTGTATACCTTCCAATCGGGCCAGCACACGTTTCTTCCTGTGGAAGATGTTTCCAAACTGTCGCCTATTCCACGTCTTGATTCTGTCTGGAACTGCGGCAATTGCTTCATGAATATCCTCACTTTTGGACCAAATATCTCGAAGTATTTCTGGGCATTGGGGGTGTGACAGCCACATTGCTTCGAAGCGAAACGGCCTTTCGATAGGTGGTTCCGTCCCGCAGCAGTTTGTAAGTATGGGGTGATGATCAGAATGTGTGCGCGGTAGGTGGAATACTGCGTGTTCTGGGAACTGATCAATCCAGCTTGCGTTAGCTAGTGCCCGATCCAATCTCTCTCGAATCTTAGCTCCTCCTTTCCATTTGTTTTCCCAAGTAAATTGTGGCCCATGGAACCCGAGATCCTGAATTCCGCAAGATTCCCACACGTTCTGAAACTTGCGCAACCTGCTAGTGGATGTAGTATTACCTCCTCTTTTTTCATGTGTAAAACCAATCTCATTGAAATCACCTGTAACTAACCATGGGAGCTCGTTTATCCTTGAAATTTCCTCCAGTCGATTGAAGATACGCACTTTGTCGTTTGGTGTAGGCTTGGCGTATACTCCAGTAACTAGCCATCTATCCCGGCGGATAGGGTTAATGACCGCATGAATAGCTTGGTCCTCCACTAGTAGGACTTCGACACTCACGTCTTCATCATTCCACAACATCCATATGCCACCTGCCATTCCTTCGGTAGGGGCAATCTCGAACCTAGAATACCCAAGAGTAGGGGCAGTAGCATAAGCAACCTCAGCCGAGACTCTTGTCTCTAGTAAGAAGATCACTGTTGGTCTATGAACACGAACCAATTCTCTGAAATTACGACGGAAATTCTCATTCCCGGCTCCCTGACAGTTCCATGAAATAATCTTCATTGGAAAACTATATATATGGTGCGGTAAAATCAAATCAGGAGGATTTCTCCCCAGACATGTCGCAATCGCTTGCCACAGTAATTCCTGAGTCAAAGTCTCTTGACGTTGCTGTTCCCAATCCGTCAGGCTGATCCTCTGGTAACTTCTCCTCTCTTCCCCTTCCACTTGCGGCGTCATAATGTCTATTTCCACTACGAGTTCCCATATCGTCGGGGGAATTTCCACTATCGAAACCAACCTCTCGAACCATTCTATTCGTGATATCCGAGAGGGCCCCTGGAACCTGCTGATTTGCGTTTGGAAAGGTGGGGGTTCCACTATCTGCATAATTAACATGCCGTTCTCCATTACTATGGCTATGTTGTTTGGGTCCAGTGGTTCCTGCTGCTCCATTGTTTGCAATTTGCTGCTCTTCTGTGGTATCACGTCTTAATAATTCAAACTTGTTGTTGCTTAGAACCGATAGAGGATCCTTTGGCAGGGTAGTTTGCTTATATAGACCAGAGGTATTGGAGTTCGAATTCTTGTGGGATTTGGAATTCGAATTCTGCTGGGATTTGGAATTTGTTTTTGGGTCTGAGTTTGCTTGTTTATTTTTCCCGGTCATATATGAAGGTAGCACTCTTTTTCCATTATTTGCATGTTCTTTTGATGTTGCTCCTTCTGTCTGTTGGTTGTTTATAAAAGGATTAGGATTTCCAGATTCCTTCTCCTTGTTCTTGTCTCCGGATTGGGCTTTGAAGACATGTGCCTTATTTGTGGCTGTTGCGGCATCCCTGCCTGGTTTTGCAGTCTGCGCATTCTTGCCCAGGTTGACAGTTGCTGCTTTTCCCTTCTTCTTTCTCTCCACTAGCATCCATTTTCCAAACTCTTTTTTATCGGCCATATCCTTTAACCAATCTTTGTTGCCTTCTTTTGGATTAGGATTTCTGATTTCCACAATCTCGTCTTCATCATTCTTTTCTTTTCCAGTTTGCTGATGTGCAGGTTTGTACGGACAGTCAACCCCGGTGTGACCTACACGTCCACAGTCCATACACAGTGAAGGTATGTTTTCGTACACAACTTGGTATATCTCTTCATCTATCATCACTCCAAGTTCTAATGGTATTGATGTGTCGATTTGTACGCAGAATCTTGCATATCTTCCTCTTGTGGCTTGAGCCGTGCATCCGTCGTATTTAATGGGATCTCCAATACACAACGCGAGGCTTTGGATTACAGATTCATCAAATAATTCCATAGGTAAGTCAAGTACCCTAACCCAGGTAATAGCACTGTCAAGTTTATCAGTTGCTGCTTTAAAATTCGGCTTCCACTTTCGGATGGAGATGAAACTCCCTGCTAATTGCCAAGGTCCTTCTGTGAGTATAAATTCTCTCTTCTCTGCAGTCAAGCCTTTGAGACAGTAGCATCCATATCCAAGGTCCACGAGATCGAAATCTCCATGTAGCTTCCACATTAAATCGATTTTCGTTAACAATTGAGGGTAATACCATTGTTTCCCCACAATCTTAACTATGAGAGTATCATCCCATTTTGCATTGATTTTCTCGCGCAGATCTGGTGCAATAGCAATCTTCTTGAACGGTTTTGCAGAAGTTGGAGGCTGAATTTCGATCTTTCTCCGGTCTGCACTAGTTTTTTCACAGTTAACTCTTACATCTTTGGGGCGTGGTTTGGGCATCACCTTGCTGGCGTAAGAGTAGAATTCTGGGTCTTCTTCTGTGTCGTTGTAGGTGTTGCGGGCTCTCTTAGGACGAGAGTCCATGGTTATAGCTGGTGTGTACTCTCTGCTGGTGGCTTACGGTGGTGGCTGGCCGGCGGCAGCTAGGGAGCATTAGGGTTTTTCTTTGAAAGATAATTATAAGTAATTGATTAACAACCAGTCATCTTATAAATTATCAATCGTCATGTATATTAACTATTATTAAAAAAAAAATTGGAGGGGATCAATAATGATTTTCCATTTACTTTCGAAGTGACTCAAATGTCTAATTTATTAGAGGAGAAGTGTGTTATAAACTGAATTGCGATTTTTTTCATCCGGCAAATTTTATACTTGTTTTGTTTTCTATACGTAGGCATCATGCAATACAAGTTGTTCAATCCATGAGAGAATATCTATTCATGAATCAATACAATATTCATGATGTTTAAATATTCTAGCTAGTTAGCGAGAGAGAATATAATTTATTATAAGCTTCAATAATTCATCAATCGATATGACATTTAACGAACTAATATTAACGTCGTCAGACCAATAATTAATAATTATATAAAATCCTGATTTGATCTCATCATCTGTCTGCTACCACAAATTTTCGTTTTATTTATTTATTTATTTATTTATTTATTATCATTGATTTTTCTCTTTTTAGTTAGGCATCAGATCAAATCAGAAGTACTGTTCATATTTTGATGTTCATTTGGTAACCTGGAGATTCTCTCTTCAGCAGAAAGAAAGTACCATGTTAGGGGC
>JAYMSL010000941.1:0-19658 GCA_036897195.1 Plantago coronopus
AATAGTATGGTGCATTTCATGTCTCATCACCGAATTGTCCGGTCCCTTTTATGATAGGGGCAAGATCAGATCAGTGATCTGCCCTCTCTTCTCACTATTAACGATTGAATAGTGAACCACATGATCACCACTAGCATAAAAGAATCCGACTTTTACATTGGTACTCCATCCGTCCAAGGAGAAGTTTCTCGTTGTGTTTTTTGTCAACAAAATAAGGAAAAGAAGTATTATATTGTAAGTGGAGTAGTTGTAGTACTTTTTGGTGTGTTGTAATTAAATGAGTGGATAAAGATTGGGAATCACATGTCCAAAAAATGGATGAAAGGCTTTGTATTAAACTACAGAAAATGAAAGTGAGAAGTTATTGACTGGACGGAGAGAGGGAGTAGCACGATCATAATTGATAAGTCCTCATCTGAATGGGCCATGGTACCATACCATTATTACAGGGGTGAAATAAGGATGGTCAACTACGGATGGATAACTACCCCGCCGCCAAATCCCCTCACATGCAGATCACCTCTCTTACCAAATCTAGTTGGTTCTGTTCTCCTCCTATTCCCAAACAAGAACAAACTACATACAAACATCCTACTCAATCCAATCCAATCCCAGACAAAATCAAATCCATTTCCACTCTCCAATGGCAAACACCAAAGACCCGCTCATAATTACCGACAAAGACGCGATGCGGAACTGGTCCAGGTCAATCCGAGCTCAAGGCAAGACCATCGGCCTAGTTCCCACTATGGGTTACCTTCACCAGGGCCATCTCTCTCTCATTCAACATTCCCACAAGCTCGCTCACGTCACTATCGTCTCTATTTACGTCAACCCCGGTCAGTTCGCCCCCACCGAGGATTTGTCCACCTACCCATCTGATTTCCTTGGTGATATCGACAAGTTGAAGTCGATTCCGAACGGTGTTGATGTGGTGTTTCATCCGAAGAATTTGTATGATTATGGGAAAAATGATGGGATTGTGATGAATGGGGGTGATGGAAGTGAGGAGGGGAAACTGGTGTCATGTGTGGAGGAGGGGAAATTAGGGCATGAGAGCTGGGTGAGAGTTGAGAGATTGGAGAAGGGCTTGTGTGGGAGCAGTAGGCCTGTGTTTTTTAGAGGGGTTGCTACTGTTGTTGCTAAGCTCTTTAATGTTGTGGAGCCTGATGTTGCTGTGTTTGGGAAGAAGGATTATCAGCAATGGCGGATTATACAGAGGATGGTATGCTTTTCTAGCTTCTGTTTTTTTTTCCACAAATGCTTACAATATGAGATTGTTGAATGAATGAGCATGACTAAACAGTATAGTACCAAGTTTTCAGCTCTAGTGTATTCTTTTGTGTCGTCTAAAATGCATGTCTAGATGGTACTAGTGTGTTTTTGGGCGTCTTACGACTGTGTAACGCAGACTCTACTCCTTTTTATCTGGGTAGGTGCTAATTAGTTATGTATTTTTGCTTCCTGTTATCCTGTTATATCTTCTCTTATGGAGTTTGTTATGTATCTTCCGATTTGGAGTACATGGCTGGATTGGACTTTTAGTGAGCTATTTGGTTGTATTGGTAGATTTAGTTGATAGGGTGATGACTATTGAATATCAACAATCTCATATGAAATAGGGGAAATTTGAGCGCTGAGTTCTTCCCTAGCTCTGTGGAGTTATGAGGGAGGTGGCCCTGAGCTGTACGTAGCTTAAGCAGTGTATTTTCTACAAAGAGGGTGTTCTGTGACCTCAAACTTGTGGTGCTGGTTGTCTAGAATCGATGCATCCAACCTTATGATAGTTATGTTAGATAATGGTAGAAGATAATCATTCGTAGTTTACAGTTCTTTAATGATGATCTCAAAAAAAAAAACAGTAGCTTTAATGATGAAATGATGATATTTTGGAGGTTGTTTTGTTGCATTGTCTGAATGGTGTTGTTTCAGGTTCGAGATCTTGATTTTGGCATAAAGGTGATTGGGGCAGAGTTGATACGGGAAGATGATGGCCTGGCGATGAGTTCACGAAACGTACATCTCTCAGCAGAGGATAGAAAGCAGGTTTGTTTCCTGTTAGCCAGTTACCAGTTGAATTCTCTTGTCTGAAGCAATTATTTACCACTTCTTTTTCACAATCTAAACCCTCATAATATCTATGTAACAATATCTCGTTGACCAAACAATATGCCCTCTACATTAATTGCAGGCACTTTCAATAAGTAAATCACTGTCTGATGCTAAAGTGGCAGCAGAAGAAGGCCAAAGGAATTGCAAAGAGTTGAGAGATTCTGTGGTACGAGCCATAAGCGAAGCCGGAGGAAAAGTTGATTATGCTGAGGTGCCTCTCATGAAACTCTCTGTTCTCAACAACTTTCTAAATGATCAGTGATACGCCATACCTAAAGTTTTGTCATATACGCTTTGAATGAATTGTGCTGTTAATTCTTGGACTTGTGAAAGAACCCTGAATGTTTGTATTTTCTCACCTTGTGCCAATCAGATTGTAGACCAACAGAGTTTGGAAAGATTGGAAGATATAACAAGTCCAGCCGTTTTCTGTGTTGCTGCATGGTTTGGAAGTGTCAGGCTCATCGACAACATGGAAATTAACATTCAAGACAAAATACGCTCATAGAATGGATTTGGAACCTAAAAGGTCCATGTATACAATGACTTCAAGGTTGCTCGAAGAGATTTTGAAGTAACTGCCTTTTTTCTCAATTGTTTGTCTGTATCACAGTGCTTCTTCATTTCTTGCTCCATTGTCTTTTTTCCACATCGTTCATGTTCTTTTAAAAGTCTAGGATGTAAACAAGTGTAACTCTTCTAGATCCTTGAGGTTGCTGTTAAGCTGTTCTGCACTGCTGTTAAGCTGTTCTACGCATAGGGCTTGTAGGGCTTGTACAGAACGGTTGCCATGTGTAGGTTGTTAACCTGATTATGCAGTTTCAACTTACAGCTTTATAAACTTGAAATAGCACAGTACGTTGTTCGTGATACAAAATTTAAACTGAGGCCACACATCTTTTGTTTTGGGCCAGCATGCTTGTCATTGGATACTAATATCTTAATAGGTTGGAGGCTTATATCTTCTAGTTCTGGTATGCTTTACAACATCCTGAGATATTATCATTTTTGCTTCTCAGAGCATGACAAATTTTTTCAATTGCATTCGTTACCAATGCAGCCACAGCCACGAGTGAGGAGGGGGGCAAGGCAGAACAAAACAAAATCTCTCTATGAATGTAAGTTTCAATATTTCTCCAAGTCTGTAAAAACAACATCAGATATCATCAAGCTCCCTAGCATGAATTTCCCAATTATCCACGATTGCATTCAGAGGATTTGGAACATTAACCTATACAAGCATAGTCTCACAAAATACAGATAGCATATGGGGACAACAGTCTGGCCAAAAAATTATAGGGGGTACACAAAATAAGCCAAGCCATTTGAATGGTGACGAAGAGGAAACATGACTTCTACAAGGCCAGCCTATTGTGTGTACTACTTCTTGCCACAGTTAAATCCACCACAGGCTGACAAAACTATGATCAGGATGAGAGCAATGATAATGCCAAGGACAATGAGCTTTATTTTCATATTTTGTAGCCACATCTTTCTCCTTATCTGTGTTCCCTGTGTCCTGAAATCTTGTGCCTGTCACATAAAATTAACAGTTAATCAACAAGATAATGATGAGTTGTTGGACAATGTAAAACTTTGGTTATGTCACATGATAATAGTTGAAAATACTATTGACATGGCTATAAGCCAATAATACAACAGAACGGTGGACTAACCAATGGTAAACAATCTGGTCACATAATGATATAAATGTGAAGTGGTAACAAAAGAGACAAGGATAAAGTTCTATTTGCCACAGTTAAAAAGGAGATGCAATTAGATAATGAACCGACATTTACAGTACATAAGGACACATGTTCAGAACATTGTGAAATTCCAATATCAGATGAAAGTATCTCATTTAGTTTTCCATTAAACTAGCAAGTAGCAACACAAGTTCAGTAAGAAAATAAAGTACTAGCTTATGTCCCCTATCCAGTTTCATTCTAATATCACAATGATAAAAGACCACTTCGATCCCTAACCTAGACAATATAAAATGAAGTAAGAAAGAAGAACAAGTCTACAACTATCATAGCAAGAACATGATCATCCATTGAAATAAGAGGCACAAGAAATCAGTGTATTAGAATCCGACAACAAAACAATGAAAGATAGAACTAGTAGCAGACCTGAGATCGAAGATTCTCAGTTTTATCCACCAGAAGTTCAATTTTCTCTCCACGGTCAAGGACCTGCATAACATAACGCAATCTCAATCAAACCCAGACGTTGAACTAATCAAACGCATCAAATGCATCAAATATCATAATATGTGAAATCAACAAAATGATAAAGAACAAACTTAATTTACCTTTTCAATATTTTCCATCATCACTCCTTTCACTTCTGAAACCTGAGCTTTCACTTTAGAGAGCTTGCTGACCTCCTCTGGATGATCTACGCAGTACTGCATCTGTTCCTTCAATTTGGGCCTAAGTTGTGATTGTCATAGCATAAGTATCCATGGTCAAATATTAGGAGTAACGGAGAAGAATAGAAAGAGAAGATTACCCAAATTCTTTACTCAGGCTGTTGGCAACAGCAGTAGCAGCTTTTCCTCCCCCGTATTTCTTGGTGAATTCTTCCTTGATCCTCTCAAGAAATGCCATTGGTATCTGTCTGCCAGCAGATTCAGCAGCAACGATACAGTAGGCTGTAATTTTTTTAGTAAAGAAAATTATTAGACCAATACAAGGAAACACAAACCAAGGAACTAGGCATAAACTAGACAACAAACACAAGAGACCCAATGTAAGTACACCCATTGAAACTGCAAATAACTCGAGATTCCTAACAATAACAACTAGTTCTATGACCAGGAAATCTTTCACAATGTTTTAATCCGAAGTATACAGCAACTTAACATAGTGAGTAGAGACCATATGAGAGGCGTTCTGAAGCTTAACATCTTAATATATTATATCAATTAGATTATTACCCAATACAATGTGACAAGAAACATGCAAAACCATTCAAATTTCAACATAACCATTATCTCAGATCTAAACACATCACATTGCTGCACTTAGAATATCTATTCAAACAACACAAAATTAGAAGAAAAAACCACATAATAGACCTTCATAAATATGAATAACATTGAAATGTGCATGGCCGTACAGACCAAGATACACTGAATAACTAAAAAAAGCAATATGAATCGTCCCTGCATGTGCATGACGATATAAACCAAATTTAAATTATACAACTGCAACAGCAATATGAATAACACTGGAATGTGTATGCCCATACAGGAGAAATATACACTAAACAGCTGCAAAAGCAAGATGAATATTGCTGAAATGTAAACGACATTATAAGAAATTTACATTAATCAAATGCAAAAGCAATTGGATAACTAAATCAACAATATCACCAAAAGCATTGTACTCAATATAACTATCAATGATCTAATGAATGGTTATAACAAAATTAGAAGCAAACAAGCCACAACAAACATTATAAGATGCCTCTTGGAGTAACATATGAACACAGTAATGTTCTGGAAGACTTAATTACTCCACAGAAACCATATAGTAAATCGAGTTATATAAATTGTAATAGTATAATAAGCACGAAACCGATCCAAAGCCAACAGCAATCGGTACAAAACAGCCAAGCAAGATCTAACAAAATCAAACAAGCTACTCCAGATTCAGAAACCGTAACTTAACAGTCATTACGAATCAAATAGACAGAAAGGAAATGAATGAAACTGAAGAAAGCGGGAAAATAAAAAGCAGATCAGAAAGAGTAAAAGCACATACTGAAACCGTCCTCGACGAGGTAATTGAAGGTGTGTCCATCGCAGTTGTAGGTGAATTTGTTGTTGGTGGCAGGGAGTTTCTGGAGACACTGAGAGGCGATTCCGGTGAAATTGCCGGAGAACTCGGTGTACTCGGCGAGAGTAACAGTTCCACGGGCGACGAAGCTGTAGATCAAGGATTGCTGCCCCATTTCTCTCTCGTTTCGATAAACCCTAAGGCAATGCCAGGTATTTGAAATGGATGTAGAGAGAGAGAGAGAGAGAGAGAAAGGAAGGGGGAAATGGGGATTGATTGAGAGAGGAAAAAAGAGGTTTAGTTTAAATACGATGTGGACTTGATACTTAAATCTAGAGTGAGAGAATCTAGAGAGAGAAAGAAAGCGACTTTGGAAGGACGAAGCGTGACGATGGGTGTGTTCTCCTGTGACTGTGAGAGCGAGTGAATTCGATTTGGATCGAGTTGTTACTAGTTAAACTACCCTCCACTTTACGGAACAATAACGGAACTGCCATTATACGTACTATATTTCTCTCTTCTTTGTGATTACCATCTCATTTTTCAAGATCTGAGTTTAAACTAAACTTCAAATCTTGTAGGAGCGGACTCCCCCTCACCCCCGGCTCCGGCCCTGAGTATTAATAAGCTGTAGCCTTTTGAGTCATAATAAGAATTAGTCATTATTGAATGATATTCGTAATCGTCTAGTTAGACTACGTTTATCCGTGACCTGTTCACGGATACTATTCCAATTATTTATTAATTTATCTCTCCTCTACATACCCAACCTTCCAACCCACCTCCCACAACACCAAAATTGAAGTTTATCCGTGACCAGGTCACCGTCACTATTCTAATAATTTATTATTATTTTACATTATTTTGAAATGAAATTTATAATACAATATTAATATAATATTAATATA
Organism: Plantago coronopus; assembly: GCA_036897195.1. NCBI lineage: Eukaryota > Viridiplantae > Streptophyta > Magnoliopsida > Lamiales > Plantaginaceae > Plantago > Plantago coronopus. The sequence continues at coordinate 6,806 of JAYMSL010000941.1, forward strand.
ATAATCAAATTTCGTAATTTTTTTAACACAAATTTCATATAATAGACCGTAAATAAAATACGGATTACAATCACTTAAAATACAAATGCCAAAATCAACAACATTATTCATGATAGAAAAAAATACAAGTTCAGTTATCATCACCGAACACATTCCATATATGCTCGATCAAGTCGTATGCTAGTTTCTTGTGAATAGCTTGGAAATTGTTGGGAGTTCTGCGTATTTCCGTATGGAGTATAATACGAAGAGTTGTAGTGCGGATAGAATGGATCATTCGGATCCATCGTATGAAAACCGACAAAGAGATGAAGTAGGGTGTGTGAGATCGGGGTTTTCTGAAATCTGATGAAAATATATGAAGATTGGTCTTGTTTTATAGAGGATGAAAAATTACGAATTTTGGTATTTTTCTTTTAATTTTTTAATAAGTGGATAAAAAGATAAAGAGGGTTTAAGATTTTGGATAAAAAGAAAATATGACGGACCAATAAAAGGGGGACAAGTGTCCCCCAAAAAATTAAACAAAAAAAAAAGGAGTGAGCGCCCAGCATGGGCGCTGTTCGCTTGAACAGCGCTCAGCTGGGCACTATTTCTTGTTTTTTTTTTTATTTTTGATTTTTCTTTAATTGGATTTGGTGGGCCCTTGGTGCACATTGGGCACCGATAATTGTAGTCTTAGAATTGGTCTTAGGAAAAGAAAATACTTATGTATTGTATATTTTCACCTTAACTTTAGGAAAATGTTTCTCTCAAAGAACCTCTATTATGAATTATAAACATTTTAGTAAAATATTTGGAATTTGGGTAAAGGTGGTATGGTTTTTTCTAATCTTTGACAAAATCGTCAGTGGCGGAGACATGGATTGGCGGGATTGGGTTGTCGCTCCATCTAAATTTTCAAATTCGAACATTTTACCCTTCAACTTTTTATGCTATACATTGCCTCCTCCAAGTTTTAAACACAGTATTTGTCAGCCCTAACTTTCAATCCTCGATCCATCAATCCCTCAAACTGGTCCTTTTATTTGGCAAAAGATTTTACATTTTGAAATTAAGTTTCTGTTCTTTTCAGTTGAGGATTTCGGAACTAAACTGAACTGAACTACATAGATATGAAGTGAATTACAAATCTGAACTAACAAAATTTGAAATGATTTGAACTGAACAGATTGAATTTGAACTTAAGTTGAAAAATAAAAGAACCCGAGTATTATAATTACTACTTTTAGAACCAAAATGATGGTATAGTGTCTCAACCAACGCCATAAACTTCATTTATGGAAACTTGGAAAGTATAAATCACATGTTTTCAAGAAAAAAGCTAGGAGATGTGGATCATGTTGTCACCAAAGATAAAACCTTAAATTTCTTTTCTTCGAACGCGTAGATAAAATCTTAGTCAAGATAACAATCGTTTATCAATACAAGACTATATTTTACTGTCATTTTCGATCAAGTACTCTAACACGAATCATTTAATCGACCAAGTGACTCAATAACCGTTAATTGTAATTGTTGTTGACCTCTCAAACGATCACGAAGCCATTAAACGACTCCCCTTTCACTCAAAATGCTCCTCCAATATAATTCTTTATTTTAGTTTATTATGTAAAAAAAATTCAAAGTAAATTAATTTATAGACTCTGAAGCCACTAAACATCATACCGACCCGGATACACTCGAGTCAAAAGGCTTGTCGGCATGTCGAAAGCCCAACAGTGCAAGTGAAGGTCCATCTGTAGTTTTTACTTTTAATTAAGGTATTAACTCTCTAATTAATTCAATGTTCCGTTCCGATTCATTCATTTAAGTTTAGTTCAATTCGAATTCATTTAATTTAGTCTATTGTAAGTTTGTGTAGTCTAAATTTATACCTGAATTCAGTTTAGTTCAGTACCATTCAGTTTAATTCATTTCAGTTCAAATCAATTCAATTCGTTCCGAAGATTTCATGTGAATTAAACGAATTCTTAACCTACTTAATTAACACTTTCTGCAGAGGAGGAGTATCTAAATATTTTGGGAACATAAACCTTTTAACACTTTGTAGTATATCAAAGTACTTTTTCCCATTTTGATAATTGTGCTTTTTGCCACAAAAGTGTTGGAATTGGAACAAGAACAAACTCATGATCCTTTTTTTCTTTTCATGATCCTTACCAACCAAGGAACTCGTACTTGTAAACAAAAAGCTAAAGTTGATCTCTTACAATTATTGCCCTAATCAATCTTCTTTCACCTTAATTAACTACTAATATTCCTCACATTTGTATCCGTGTATATTGACTTGATTTCGGTATCATAAAACCCCCCACATTTTTAAATCTACTACATTTGTTATCATCGTCGTATATGAGTTTAAGCTGGTCGAGATTAGCACCTACATATGAGGCATTAATGAATCTTTTATTATGTTTGGTTCAATTTACCAGAGATATGTTAGATACTCTTGAGACAAGAGTAGTAGGTCAGTTGATTAGTAGTGTGTTCGAGAATTCGTGAGTATTGCGTTTGAGATTGTTGTAGTAGGTGTGATTTACTCGACTATGATATTACTGAGTTCGAATTTAGTCTGAATACAATAGACGAATGCGGGTTGTCAAAGATGAAGAAAAAACTCAACTTAAAGTTCCACAGAAGCATAGTGGCTCTCACTTAAAGTGCAGGGAGACCTATCTGCCTGATATAACTTTGGTAGTTTAAGTAGCACTAATTGCATCTCACCTTAAAAGTTGTTCTAGAAGAGCAACACCTTTAAAGTGCACTATTGTATCTAACATCTGCACTGTTATACTACTACGATTTGTGCTCTGATATTATAACTGTATCGACATAAATTTTATTCGTATATTGATTGAACGTTATGGTATTATAAAATGTAGAATATGCTATTTATATACCACATAGCATATGATATATTATGTTATAAGTGTCCAATGCACACAAATTGACATCTTATATGGGAAACCATAACGCACATGGCATGATGGCAACACACAAGTTTTTAACTTGGCACATTTGTCTAGGGCATGTCTTGTAGTAGTAATAGCATTGAACAACTTTTTGTATTAGGAACGAGTTTCATTCACTCGATTCAGCTGAAAATGTCTAAACTGAAGTGAAGTGAAGTCTAAATTTAAGATCACCAAACCTGAATTGAACGGATCTGAACGTATATTGAATGTAGGAAATTCTAAAACAGTTAGGTATATGTTTCATGTGATGTTGGAAGCATAGTTATAAGTTGCATATGTAACACGAAAGAAGGACAAATGTGGACTGTGTGAGACAAAACCACTACATTTTGTTCTGCCAAGTGGTCTCCTGCAGTTTTGTAGGATCTGGTTCGGTGTATTCATGTCCTGATGTCTGCTTGAGAGGCTATTAAGTATTCGGGCCGTAATGGTGAAACGAGTGTTAACTGAGATATGTAAATATAATACCATGATGTGGTACAAATTTAACGTGGTTCACGGAAAGGATGCGAACTAGACGTCTACGTCTACCCAGGTTGTTCCTTGCCTCAGTATGTTAATGCAGGATGTATGGAGAACCATTTCAAACATTTTTTGACTTGCAGTGTGATGGTTACAGCAACAATCTTTTGGACCACTTTGTTTCGATTTGCAAATATCTCATGGACCACTTATAGATGAAAAAGAACGTTATATTCTCCTGACTTTTAAAAGATGAGATAAATCAGTATGCTATCAATTGTCCTAGACTCCTAGTCGTTTCGTAGGTCGATTTACGTAACAGTCGCTAGTATGCAAATCTTGAAGCAGCCAACAGAGATCTATGAACATCACATCCCTGAACTGTTAAAGATCTAAAGAGATTTAGTTCAAGAATTGAGTCAAAAGTAGACACTATTTACATCATGCACATTTCAGCAGTTTTGGAAACTTGGACCATAATTGGCAAAGATATAAATGGATCGTCAAGTAAGCCCAAAAGTAAAAGATCATAAACTAAGCCCAAAAGGCCCACAATGAGAAGAGTGTTCAATTGGATCAGAGTCTTGAGACTCTTGACAAGCAAATTGGACACAATACAAAGAGAAAAAGGTCCATCAGGCCCAACAACATTCACACTTGAAGTTTCACAGAGCTTGGTTCTTATTATGAACAACAACAAATCACAACTGGATAATCTGGATTCAACAAGAACAAGGACCTCCTTCGCAATGCGTTCATTTAACAGTCGAATTATGTGGTTTTTCCCAATCAAATACAGATGATTTTACACATGTACAACAATAATGTGTTAATTGGTCTTACCTTGGAGACGCAGGGTAAACGCGTATAAGGCTAGTAGAAGCTCTTTCAGCTTCTCCTTGGTCCGTTCGTCAGTCAAGTTGCTATCACTATCGAACTTTGCAGGAGCTTGGAAAACATTGAGGAAAAACTCCGGCTTGCTGATGAAATGTAGGTCGAGGTAAACTCCGATTTGGCGAAGATGATATTGTGCGAGCCCCCCTCCGAAACCTCCACCTGCGCTAAGTATTGCAGCTGATTTGTCGGCCCAAACGTTGGGGGGTCGTGAAGCCCAGTCAATAGCATTTTTCAATGGTCCTTCAGAAATCATGAAACTATCATCAGTATTGACAGAATTTAAAGTTCCAACTTCCAACTCTCAAGGATAAGTTCAACAGAATCTTATCTAGATGCTAAATCTTTTCTGAAAGCGGCAAAGCGAATCTAGATACTAAATTTTAACACTGCAGAAATGATTCGTAGTCGTTTTTTAAAATCCCTTTTCACATTGTTTTCCTAGTCGGAAGTACTGCAATTGATTATCCGTTCACAAGTAATATTGCAGAAATGAAGAGGCCCAAATCGATAGAAGAAGTCAAACAATTATCAGAGGAATGTAGATTCGATCAATACCTGTAACAGAGTAATTGTACTCAGGTGAAGCGAAGAGAATGCCATCAGCAGCCAGAATCTTCTCTCTGAAAGCCTCGACGGGCTCAGGGAATCCCCCATTAACCTCAAGATCCGTGTTGAGAAATGGCAGTGGAGACATGTCCACATACTCAACCTCCAAACCATTCACCGACTTAGATATTTCCGTAGCTAAATCACGAATGACACAGGATTAAAAACAGTACACCAAAACGTTTAACGAAACATCCAAGAACGAGCTTACCAAGAAAGGAAACAACAATGATACACCACACTAATTTTGTCTATACATTAGTCTCATATATTGACACAGAGACACGAACAGTAGTGACTAGTGAACTAACTACTAAGTATGCTAAAAGACTACTCGCAGAATGGTAGTTACGACGATTTGTAGTCCATATAGGAAGCAACATTTTACATTTTAGACTGAGAGTGATCAAAAACTAAAAAGCTTCTTCAATCGACGCGAAAATTGGCACCTTACAAGCATATCTCAAGACCAATACATTTAGTTTACTAAGGCAGTCTTACACAGGAAAAAAAACTGTATAAAACACCGAGACACAAGTTTAAAACACCCAGATACGGGTTTAAAACAATCAGCTGGTAACTAGAAAACAGACTTTTCCTAGGTCGTGAAAAAAGCCGACTTTCCCAAAAACTTGGCTAGTTTACTACAGGGAGTACTAGAGTGTCCTCTAACTCTACAACCGAACCGTGCAAATTAACAAGCAGTAACAAACTCAAACCTCATCAGTCATCAGTGATGCAAAATCCCAATACAGTGTTCAAAGCTTCAGCTCATAATCACAATCGAGCATCGCCTAATCCAGCTACAAGTACTACTACAATCACACTAGCAAGACTATAACCAAGGGTACATTTATGCTTGAAGAAACTACTCAAAACTGAACATATATGAAAAAGGGGTGTGTATTTTCTAAGCCTTACATGGCCTCACTAGATCTGCCAAGAACTATAAGAGTATAAAACAAGATCCAATTTTGATATCAAGAAAGATTGAAGGCAAGTGCATAGTATAATTGGAGTACATGATACAGAACTAGCTAGCAAGAAAGACAAAGTAAAAAGGCTGAGGAGAGTTACCTGCAAGGAGAAGAGAGCGATGGTAGGAGCCTGTACGGAGGGAACCACAAAGAGCAGCGATCTTCACCACCGGCGGTGCTACTGCTCCTGCTCCTGCTGCCATGGCCGCCACGTCTTTGCTTCAGTGATTCTCCTCCTTTTCTGGTAATAACTGTTGCTGTTATCTTACTTTAGCTACTAGATGGAGCTGACTTCAGTCTATTTGTAGTTTGTACTTGAGGATGAAAATGACTTGGATGACTAACACGTGTTTAATTTTCAGTGAGTGAAAACAGTTTTACTCCGGGAAATTACTGGCCGGCGGCCGGTCATTGCCAAAAGTGACATAGAAAACATTAGAAAATGAGGGAGTAAAGGAAGAGCATAATAACCAATAATGCACACTTTTATTATGGATGAACCTATCAGAAAGTCATTGATGCGTATGAGTGAGGATAAAGTTCGTAGATTTAGACTTTGTTTGGTTTGTGATTGTCCGGAGGTCAATCAAATCGTCGGAGATCGGTCCGCAAGGGCCTTAGTCTTACAAACTCAGGGTATAATGTGCTAACCTTCAAACTTTCTAATCTAGAATTTTTGTTCAGTTCCTTGCCTGGAATAATTTTTAGCAGTGTATTGAACGAGTTCGTGCCGGATTTCCAACCAGATTCGAAGCTTAGCAAAAACCATATAAAATTTCGAATGATAGTGGATATCTTTCGCGTGATTACAGAAATAATAGAAGAGCGGAACAGGATAAAATGTACGACATATCACCTGTAAAATACACTGACAGTGCCAATTTACGAATAGTAACGATGGTCGCTTGCTTGGACTCGTTAGTCGTATGATACTCCAGATTGACAGCTCTCATTTTGATTCCTTCATAGATTTTTTCTAAAAATATACACAGTATTCCTTTTCAAGATAGATGAAAAGATCCACCAGGCACAACAACATTCACACTTGAAGCCTCACAGAGCTTGGTTCTTATTATAAACAACAAATCACAACTGGAATCAACAAGAACAAGGCCCTCATTCGCAATGTGTTCATGTAACAGTCTAATTATGTAGTTTCTCCCAATCAAATACGCATCATTTTACACCAATATACAACAATAATGTGTTAATTGGTCTTACCTTGGAGACGGAGGGTAAATGTGTATAAGGCTAGTAGAAGCTCTTTTAACTTCTCCTTGGTTCCTTCGTCAGTCAAGTTGCTATCACTATCGAACTTTGCAGGAGCTTGGAAAACATTGAGGAAAAACTCCGGCTTGTTGATGAAATGTAGGTCAAGGTAAACACCAATTTGGCGAAGATGATATTGTGATCGCCCGCCACCGAAACCTCCACCAGCACTAAGTATTGCAGCTGATTTGTCGGCCCAAACGTTGGGGGGTCGTGAAGCCCAGTCAATAGCATTTTTCAATGGTCCTTCATATATCATGAAACTATTCAGTATTGACAGAATTTAAAGTTCGAACTTCCAAACAGAAGTTCGACAGAATCTTATGTAGGTACTAAATTTCAACACTGCAGAAATGATAAATAGTCATTTGTATGATTGTATCTCTCTTTTTTCATTGTTGTTCAAGTTGGAAATACTACAATTGATGATCAGTTGACGAGTATTACAATTTGCACAAATGAAGAGGCCGAAATCGATAGATAAAGTCAAACAATTACCAGAGGAATGTAGATTCAATACCTGTAACAGAGTAATTGTACTCAGGCGACGCGAAGAGAAAGCCATCAGCAGCCAGAATCTTCTCTCTGAAAGCCTCAACGGGCTCAGGGAATCCTCCATTCACCTCAAGATCCGTGTTGAGGAATGGCAGTGGAGATATGTCCACATACTCAACCTCCAAACCATTCACCGACTTTGATATTTCCGTAGCTAAATCACCAATGACACAGGATTAAACACAGTACACCAAAACGTTTAATTTAACGAAACATCGAAGAACAAAGTAAAATTTGAGCTTACCAAGAAAGGAAAAAACAATGATACACCACACTAATTTTGTCTACATTAATCTCATATATTGACAAAGAGACAAGAATAGTAGTGAACTAAGTATGCTAAAAGACTGCTCCCAGAATGGTAATTACTACTATAAGTAGTCTACATAACATTGATAGGCAACAACATTTTACATTTCAGACTGAGAGTGATCAAAAACTGAAAAGCTTCTTCAATCGATGCGAAAATTGGCACCTTACACTTAGTTTACTAAGGCAGTCTCAAGACCAATTGATAGAGTGGGGTTCAGAAGCCCAGTAATTAATAGAATAATAGTGTTTGCTCTCTTGATATTTGACCCCGGCGGTCAACCTTCTGCGGCCAACACCATGCTACCTTGTTCTGCACCAGGGTTGTTTCATCGTCTTGTCTATGATCCTGGTCGACACACTTCTTCAGCCGTCAGTTTGTTTCTTCCTTCAGCACATGCTATGTTTTGTCGCTTGGTATTTGATCCCGGAGGACAAGAAGTGCTACTTTATTGGTCTTCGCTCTTTCTTTACAGAGCTCGAGGACGAGCTCTTTTTGTTGAAGGGGAGACTGATAGAGTGGGGTTCAGAAGCCCAATAATTAGTAGAATATTAGTCTTTCCAAGCCACTTTTGGGCTTTAGTAGGTCTAGTTTTATATTTAAGTCCGTTAGTCTTAAGCCCATTAGGGTTTACACTAACTAGTATTTATATTTCACTAGCTTTAGGATTTTAGTTACGTTTTGATGATTTGAAACAGACTATTATGTCTTTGGGTTTTATCCCTGTGGTTTCTCTCTTATGTATGATTGTGGATTCAATCATGTTTCTTGATATTCTTCAGCAATTCTACGTGTTAGGTTGCTTTTTATCCCTTTTACGTATCCGCTGCCATATCAGAAAGTATCATCACACATGCATGCATAGTTTTGGATCCTAGACATCCAAACAGAAACTCTTAATGTTAGACAGTTCTGGTCATGTATTAGGATGGAATTGGAATTTGTTTCTTACAATTAATTAATGGAGTCTTCTATTTAAGTTTTTACTTTTTAATTTATTTTAATTTATTTTTAAAACTTAAATTATTTGAAGTTATATTATTGTTAAATTTTATAATTATTTGTAGTTAGATTTTAATATAATTTAAGTAAAAGCAAAAAGATTTAAGGTGAAAGTGCAATTATAATAAGTCTGGAATTGCAATTTAGTCCAAATAATAAGGATATGTTTGTTGTTGTTTATTAAAATTTAGATTTAGGACTTAGGTGTAATTGTTACATCTAATGAGATCCGGATGAGAAGTTGTGATCCAGCAGGGGGGTATATGTAATAATCCCTAAAGAATTAGATAGTGGGATAAAAAGTTTCCATTTTGGGTTAGGAAGTTTGTAATGAAATACCAAAAAAGGAAAGCTAAGAAGTTTTTATTGAAACGGAGGGAGTATAATACTTGTACAAAACAAGACTTCAATCAATCTTAGAGGCAGTCTTGTTAAAAACGTCTTTTTCTATACATAAGAAAAAGTTATATAAAACACACATATATCAGTTCAAGACACATATGGTGTAATTAAAAGATAGTTTTGTTCCCATGTAAAAAAACCATGTCTTTTTCAAGATTTTGACTCAATTTTAAAACGGGTACATCAGCACGGTCCTACGACTTTAAATTAGATACAATATCGTAAACGCTAATGTAGGCTTTGTACACGAGTCGAGCATTTGACGAGCTCGACTCGTTAATGGACTCTATGTCAGTGACTCGAGCTCGAGATTGACCGAGTTTCAAAACTCGAACTCGAGCTCGAGATCGTCTTGTTTTCAGAAGAGCTCGCTCGGCTCGTGAGCTTGAGATCGTTAGCTCGAGAGCTCGATATTCAGCTCAAAATTGGGGGGAAAAACCTTGAAATTCAAAAATGCAGATTTAGAGAGGGGGGAAAGAATCAAGCAAAATCAAAGCCTCGAGAAATAGGTAATCAACTAGAAATTCGTGTAGAGAGAAATTTGCTTCAAATCGGTGTGCCAGAAAGACAGAAAGAAATCAACGAAACCAGAAAGTCGTACCCGGAGTGCTAAAGGACTGGCGAACTGGCGGTGGAGGACGGTTGACGGTGGACGATGGGCAGCGCCAATGGCTGGACTTCAATCGCCACTCCTCAGATCGGGCGGACGGACTGACTGTGGCGTTGCTACTGTAGCGGATGGAGACTTGGATAGACTGGGGCGCTGGGCTGGGCTGGGATAGAAATAAGAAAGAAGTAGGGTTGGTAAAATAAGTTGTAACTTGTAAGTTATACTGCTTCGGATGTTCGCCATTATGCCTTCGTTGCTTCTCGTATGTAGTATGATGGGTTGCAGGCTAAGCTCCACGGTCCTTCTGGCATCACTTCTCTTGGATCTGCTTTTGAGGCTGCTCGGTCTCTTTTCGCTGAGACCACGGATTCTGACATTTTGAGCAACCCTAGTGAGATCGCTGCCCCCAGACTTATGAAGAGACTGGCATATATATATTTCACAAAGGTTGCTTCTTTTGCTGCATCCGTTTTCTCTTTGACTCCTTGTCAGATAGCTCTTTGGAAGTCTCAGCAGGGTTCTCATTCTTCCGATTGGTTGCGTGTTGTGCCTATTTCTGAGTTGGGGCAGACTATGAATGGCAGGACTTATAGGTGTGTGCTTAGTAATCGGCTCGGTGTCCCCTTGTTCCCGTTGTCTAGCCCTTGTTCTACTTGCTCTCGAGTCTTCGATTGGGATGTTTTTGGTGATCATGCGGTGTCATGTGCTGGGATGGTTATCAAGCACAGACACAACGTTGTGCGTGACACTCTCTTGGGTATTTATTTTCGATCTGGCATTTCCGCTGGTAAGAAAGTGGATATTGGTTTGGTTGATGAGAGTGGCAGATCTCTTCGCCCTTCAGTCTTGCTCCTTTATGCTTGGGATCGGGGGCGGGATGTCTGTGTGATAGGGTCTTCTCCCTTGACTCGTTCTGGACTATCCGATTTTGTGCATGGGCAGGTGGTTGTTGAGGCAGCCAAGCGCAAGTGCGCGAAGTATCAAGATCTGTGTGCTGGTAAAGGGTATGGGTTTCTGCCTTTCTCTTTCTCGTCACTTGGAGAGTTGGATGCTGATGTTGTGGCTTTGCTGAGTAGAGTTCGGGGTGTCTCTTTAGCTCAGGATACTGGAGCGCGTGCTACTCCTTTCATTTTTGCTAGGATTAGTTTTCCTATAGCTAGAGGAGTGGGAGCCCAGATTGTTTCTCGGCTGCTCAATAATTTTTTGTAGACCTTTGATTCTTTATTTATTGAGTTCCACTTCATAATAAAAAAATAAATAAAAATAATAATAGTAATCGAGCCGGTTCGTCGAGTTTTCGAGTCAAGCATAACCTAGCTCGAACCCCCGCTTGATATAGAACTCGAACTCGATTTTAGGCTCTAGATCGAGCTCGAGTTCGAAAATTCGAGTTGCGAATCGAGTAGCTCAAACCCGGCTCGATAAGGAACTCGAACTCAATTTTAGGCTCGAGATCGAGCTCGAGTTCGAAAATTCGAGTTGCGAATCGAGTAGCTCGAACCCGGCTCGATAAGGAACTCGAACTCGATTTTAGGCTCGAGATCGAGCTCGAGCTCGAAAAGTCGAGTTGCGAATAGAGTTTTTCTCGAGCGAGTCGAGAAAATCTGGGCTCGTGTACAGCCCTACGCTAATGCGTGTTTCTATTGAACTAGGACTTAGTTTACATTGAATTGTTAATCAAAGCTAAAGCGAGGCAAATACTTTATTGAATTTAATTAGAATTTAATTTTAGAAGTAAGATGAAGATACGTTTTTTTATCGAATTATAAATTAGTAGTGTTAGGACCAGAAATCCCAACGTCGAATATAGACTAACAAATAGCCTAAACCTTCTTCGAATCTTCAAGAATCACGCCCTCTCCTCGTAATCCGTCTCCAAGACCACCCGTCGTCGGCCGGGATATCTGCAGGGGGGTTAGTTTTACCGGCGAGCTTATGGTCAGGCCGGGGTTGGATTTAAAATACCCGAAGGGATATCAGTGTATTTAGAAAGGAAGGAGGAGAAGGAGGACCGAAGTCCACTTTACCTTGTGACCTCACTCATATATATATAGGAGATTCCAAGTAGCTTGACGGGCTCGGGCCCAATGGGCCTCGTGGGCCTGAGGGTTTCGTTCTCTTCGGAGATTTAACGTACCTGTGAGGGCCTCGGGAAGCTGATATATCCTAGGGAGTCGTCCTAGTATATTTGTTTAGTATTATAAGTTATATCGAGAGTAGTCTTCCGAAGGTAACATATTTGGTACCTATCATATGTCCCCCCAGTTCCGTTTCAATTATGTAATGATTCGGAACTCGAACAAAGATAGGTTCGTCATTCTTCTTTGGATTCGTTGACTTCACATTTGTTTTTCTTTGTGTTCCTTTTCTCCACAATTCATGCTTATCTTCCGAAAATATTTTCTTCGGAGTGATTAATTGGTTTTTATTTTTCGGTAATTTCTTTTGTAGGCTTCTTTTTCGCCTATAACCATCTATGTCCCCCCCCCCCCCAGTTCCGTTTCAAGAAAGTATGTTCTTGATTCGGAACTCAAGCAAAGATGGGTTCGTGGTTTGATATTGTTTACCGAGGAAAGATCGACTCGGGTTTTAAATTATTTATCGAGGAAAGATTGACTTGGATTTTAAATTGTTTACCGAGGAAAGATCGAATCGGGTTTTATTTTGATTACCGAGGAAAGATTGACTCGAATTTGATTTTGATTACCGAGGAAAGATCGACTCGGATTTTAAATTTTGTACCGAGGAAAGATCGACTCGGGTTTGATTTTGATTACCGAGGCAC
>JAYMSL010000942.1:0-19640 GCA_036897195.1 Plantago coronopus
AGCACCAGGTCACCTAGCACAGACCCCTTACTACATCCCATTCCCACTAAAATCATTTACTCCCCATAAATTCACCCCCACCCCCCCCTCCACCTACCACACAGCACCCCCCCACCTCAACCCCATCTACCCGACAGCCCCGCCCGCCCACAACCTCCCCTTCCCCTCGGCACCTCCCGACCCCCACCTCAACCAACCCCTCGGCACCCCCCGCCCACAACCTCTACCAGCCCCACGGCACAGCCCGGCTCAACCACAAACTAAACCATGACACCATCCGACCTCAACCTCAACCTACACCACGGCACCACCCTACCTCAGCACCACCCGACAACTTCACCGCCTCCCGCCGCCGCTCAACCACCGCGCCACCCCCTCACCCATCTCGGCACCCCACAACTCCAAAACCTAAACCGAAACGACCCATCCTCCACCCAGCCACAACCCCTCAACTTCCCCACTGCAGCACCTCACCTAACCCACCGCGTGCGCACACCTGCACCACAGCCTAACCACACAACCCCAACACCTAAACAGCACGGAACTTCCGTCCACCACCACCACAACCGACACGCGCAACAGAAGCTCTGGCGGCGGGGAAGGGGTGTGGCGGCTAGGTTAGAGGAGAGAGGGAGAAAAGAAGAGAGAAAAATTCAATTCAATCATAATAACATTCCCGGTAAAAAAAAAAAGGTTTGCTTCACTGAAGTATATACTATATAAAACACACAAGTCGAAAGAACATATATAAGCTTAAATAGGAAGTTATATCAGCCTAGCTAAGACTATAAAAATAGAAAGAATAAATAAACTCTACCTATAGCTAAGACCAAGACTATAAAAGAAAGAAACTACTCCATTATACATAGGGCTTATTTCCCGTCCGGGATCGATTGATCATCTCTATCTTCCGGTGATAATTTGAATGTTTCTCACTATCGAATGTTGGGCTCGCTAGGGGACGATATTCAGGTACAAGCTTATTCAGTCTGTACCGCACGCCACATGCGTTGCAAAGTGTCTTTGGCCCCAATGGCCCTACTCTCCACTGCGGTGTTTCCTCCGTCTTGCAATGGCTGCATTGCTTCTTCGGTACATGACCGATCGGATAACATATCAAATAATTCATACTTCTGGGTTTTCTTTTGAATGTCGTTCTTCGTTTCTTATTTATTTTCCGGCCTGAGATGTCATGTATAATCCTGTTTTTCTGCTCTCTGTCTTCATAGATAGTTTTGTCATCATCTATGGTAGTTTTCTCCGTGGAGCCATTTACATCTATCTCTGACAAGAAATCATCATCTAGTGAAATAAAATCACCAACAAAGTTCGGAAACATATCTATATCCTCCAATCTATCTTGAGGGATGCATAACTGGCTTTCCCACGCAGAAATATCCAAACTATCAAAAATATTATCTTGAGATATGCCATACTGGCTTTCACACTCATATATATTGTTTTCGACTTCACGTCTAGTATCCAATTCCAAGCTTGACTCATCATCCAACGTATCACCATGTTTGGTTGTACATGTATCCTCATCGTTCCCGTCCAATATCTCACTAGTATCACTATCAGAAGGTGTTGTAACATCAATACTATAATCTTGGTATTCGCAAGCCCGCTGATCATCATCGGGTTCTGTTTGAAAGACTTGACCCATAAGCAGCTTCGAAGATGAACTAAAATATGGCCGACTTTGGTAATGAAGAACGGATAAACTTCGTATCTGAGAACTCCTATATGTACGTATACAGTACGGAGGAATTGAAGAGGAACGTACTAGGCAAAAACACTATTTATAGTGTAATTGTAGTTAGAATGGGATTCTTATATATTTCCTTCATAGTTGAGGACAAACTTCTATATTAGCTAGCTAGATTCTTATCCCCTTAAGTTAACGAAACAGAATTATTTTTATTTTGTGTTTTTGTTTAATAAAATTGTGTAATTTTTGCTATTTATTAGAAATAAAAAAATTATCGAAACATATTCATTCTTGGTGTCAAATCGGTCATATTAATAAAGAGATTATTTTAATGAAATCTGAATTATTTTTGGATAAGCATAATATGATATCAATAATTTTTTTTAATAAAAACTTGATAAAAGTGTAATTTTCGACTATTATTTAAAAATAAAAATTTGTCGAAATATATTCATTATGGATGTCAAATTGTAGATATTAACGAAAAAATTATTTTGGTGAAGTCGGAATTATATTTCGATAAGCATATTTTGATAAATTCCGATTACAAAAAATAAGAGACAGAAAAGATGGAATAGATTTCGTAGATTGGAAAAGTTGTACGTGGAATAGATTTGATAAATTGGAAAAGTTGTACGTAAGGATGGTATATTTGAAAGTTATTTATTGAAAATTTTCAAATTGGTCTTTACATGTGGTCTCAATTGAATAATAAACAGTTCAAAATTGAATAATCTTTTGAAAAGTATTTCGCCTTATTTTAATTCTTTAATATACTTCACTGAATCAAACTTTTTTTTTCTAGTACGTGTAATTATGATTGAATTGATTATTATCACAGGTATTGCATTAAACCGTCTATGATATGATTTAGATCAAACCCCAATCCAGATTCAGTGCCACAATTTAGATACATGCCATGCTAATCAAACTCCAATCAAGAATAGGCACCTATATTCCTGGAATGCGTTTTGGAGTCACAACGATGTCAAATTTCTTCATGTCCAACAAACTCATACTACTGTTCCTGTTATGCAGCAGAAGATGATGTCAGGGGGTCGATTGACCAATTTAATCCTGGGCGAAACGCACCAGATGTGCCAATGACTGGAGTAGGAATGTTCTCGGTTCCTCATGACATGGAGGTCATGCTCCTTCTCGTGATGCAGCTGCTATGTCACTGCTCTAGCTCATGCCCTTGCAAATGTGACTCCCGATCAGCCACTGCCCAACTTACATCGTTATCTACAACTTTGTTTGTTAAGTATCCTGTCCTATTTCTGAATCTCTGAGTAGGATAAAATTTTGAATGCTATCTATCATTCTGTAATCTACCTATATACCTATCTATCTAGGATTTGTGTTTTGGATATTGAAGTCAGATATTATTATGCTATGGAAAAGATTGCTTGAATTCTTCTGGTAAAATAAAAAAGAGTAAGTTATTGCTATTCATAGTGGTCAAAGGATTCCATCCACGTGATGGAGTTGACTATACCAAAACATATTCTCCACTTATTATACCAAAACATATTCTTCACTTATTTAGTCGGGAACCATTTAGGTATGCATACCTAAATTTCTTAATCATGTTTGTCAGATGTGACATACTCTTTTATGAACTACAACAGGAGCATGTTTAGACAGGAACTGTTAGACTGTTTGACACTCGCTTATGTTTTTAAAGTTATCAAGATTTCTTAACTCAGGAATAGTAACCGGAGTTTTAAAAATGTAAAAATATAGTGTTTGGTTTGGGTTAATTAAGAGTTTATAGGTTTTATAGAGAATAATAATAGGTTGTGTAAGGGTGTGTAATGAAGTAGATGTATGTGTAAGAATATGATTGGTGTTAAGGATGTTGGATCATGGATGATTGATTAATCGATAAAATAATAAAAAAGGAAAAGATGAGGATTGTAAAAATTGACTTAAAGGAAGAATTCTTAACCCAATACCAAACACAAACTTTACTATTGCACTCGATTAGGGCTTTAACCCATCTCTCTAACCGAGTGCCAAACACTCCGTGCTTCATGGCCCATCTCTATTCATTCTTCACCGACTATTCTAGGAAACCGTTAAATGAAAGAAGAACAATAACGTGGTGCAGAGTATAGATTTGTCTTTTAAAAAAAAGTTTTGTACTAAGTTTGTATGAGTTGTATCATTGTTTGTTATAGTGTATTGATAACTGGAACTTTAAGAACCCCTTTTAGCTAATATTATATATAAAATAAGGTCTTTGCAAGACTTTATAGGAACTTATAAAAATTGTATTGAGGATATCATAAATTTATAATATATATTAGTAGAAAAATAAAGAAATAAACGAGATGTGAGTGTTACAAATTAGAATGGAAATTGACAATAGAAGAAGAGGACGGACTCAAGAAAATGTGTAGAATATTTATGAAATTCTACATCCAAAAGAATATAGGATATATATCCAAAAACATTCTACAATATCCTTTTTTAAAAAAGAATTTACAATAAATTGAGAAAGAAAAGGAAAAATGAGATGGAAGAAGAGAAATTGTATTGTAATATTGGAAAAATGTGTAGAATTGTATTGTATATTGGAAGTAGAAAAATGAGATGGAAAAAGAAGAAAAATAAACTAACAAAATGACATATTCGAATTTGAACATGTAACGTGAAACATGTGCCATGACTTCTTTGAGTGATAAAAAAAAACTCCTATTATAAACATTATTAAATCTTGTTTCCTCAAATATATACGTACATGTTATTATATATACATCATTCAAATATATATTATATTTGTGTGCATGTGTGTGTTCGACAGTATATTAAACCGATAATTAATATTGCTCATGGACAAAACGTACGTACTATAACATATATATATATACTATAACACACACATATATATTAAGACTGACAATGTCGTAAGATCTATACAAATATGTGTGTGTGTGTGTTCCTGGTCTCAAGAGTAAGAGTTACAAAGTATATTAAGACTATTAAGACTGACAATGTCGTAAGACCTATACAAATATTGAAAAAATATAAATGATTTTTTCAAACAAAATAATTAATTTTAACAAAATTTAGACAATTTTAACAAATAAATAATTCCTGTTGGAGACGGATTAATCCGTCTCTATAGTCGATTTATCCGTCACTAATAGAGACGGATGGTGCCACCCGTCTCTATTTCAGCAGTTTCTTGTAGTGTGTATAACATACGTACTCGTACTGTATACTGATTCCGTAGGTCTCTTCCCCGTTATATTAGCGGTCGTAGACGTTGAAAATATAGACAACTGGACTTATTTCATAATCAAGCTCCGGGAAAACATTCAACATGAGAACAAAGTTTCATATCTATCCGGCCGTCATACTGGTATAATGGTTGGTTTCCCTATAGTTTACGAAGAACCTGTTCATTTTTTCTGTCTTTATCACCTTTACACGAACCTCAAAGCCATGTACCGAGGTGAGTGGTCAAATGAATTTCGGAAGAAAATTGTTAAACTTCTTGGGCGTGCTTCAAATGCTCCTACACATAACTTGTTTCTCCAAGACCTTGATGTTTTCATCCAGCCTGGTGGACCTCAGGCACCTGCATTCCTTGAAGAACTACCATACGACAAATGGGTTGTGGCCTTCTCTCTTGGTATTGTTAGGTATGGTGAAATTATTGGGGAATTAATATATATAACTTGATTCCACAACTCTCTACAAGTTCGAGCTTTTAGATGAGATGGAATTCTATCACGCTATCAGAGCCTTTGGCTCACGCCCAGATCCTGGGTTCGAATCCCCGCGGAATCTAGTCATATATATTAATTCCCCAATACTCCCCCGCACTCGTGGCCGATTTCAATCTTATTTGTGGAGGCCAATCGAGTGGAATTAAATATGGGTGGAGTCGGTCTCCGCGGGGATCGCCTCCACCCATATTTAATTCCACTCGATTGGCCTCCCCAAATGAGGTTGAAATCGGCCACGAGTGCGGGGGAGTATTGGGGAATTAATATATATAACTTGATTCCACAACTCTCTACAAGTTCGAGCTTTTAGATGATATGGAATTCTATCAGAAATGACGAGCAATGATGTTGAGTCTTTTAACAAGACGATTAGGCCTTACAAGCCACTCAATGATTGTAATATGTTAGATTCCATCCGTCAACAACTTATGATGATGTTCAGTGACAGAAGGACTCAGTCAAACTCATGGGTTGGTGCCCTAGTGATGGTATTTTTGAAGTAATCTCTAAGACAACACAGACCGTGAATATTGTTCACAAGACATGCACTTGTTGTATGTGGCAAATTCAAGGATTCCCCTGCATTCATGTTGTGAATGTTATTATTGCTAGTCGCCCGACAATATCAGGTTTGTGTTGTTGTCTTCTTTATTATGCTATTACTTTTTAGCAAAGCAGTATCGTTAACAGGTATTCTTATTCTGTCAGGAATTATAGACCCTTGTTTTTCTCATCGGAATATAGGGAAGCATATTTTGATGATATATTACCAATACCAACGTCATTGCGTTTTGAGATCGAAAGGTCACTTGCTGGCCAAACTCCGATAAAGCCTCCAGATTGTAAGCAAACTGCTGGAAGTAGGGATGTGCATTCAGTTGACCCGAACCGAACTTTCGGGTTGAATCGGGTTCGGTTTGAACTTTAGTCAAACCGAAAACCGCCCCGAATTTCGGTTCGGTTTCATACCGATAACCCGAACATTAAAAAAAAACTCCAAATATTACAAATTAGACACTTTAACTCAAATAAATTACATTTAATTCCATTCAAATATCTTAAACTAGATAAATGATTAACATCACATTTAATTCCAATTTAGTCGTGTGACTGTGGGCAGAATACTAGTAGTAAGACTTGAAGAAGAGCAGTAGAAGAGCCGACAGAAGACTTGAAAAAGTAGCACTTTACTACTTTAGTTTATTATCACATTATTACATTAACATTATATATATAAATTAATTTTTTAATTAGTTCGGGTTGATTCGGGTTGAACCGAAACCCGCGGGTTTCAACCCGAACCAACCCGAACCCGAAATTCTGAAAATTGCCAAACCGAACCCCGACCCGAAAATTCAGATTGGGTCGGTTTCGGTGCGGTTTGTCGATTTTCGGTGCGGGTTTCGGTTTTTCGGGAGTTATGCACAGCCCTAGCTGGAAGGCCAAAGAGCTATGTTCTGAAACCCAGACCCGGCCTCAGACCCAGCCTACCTTCCGGGTGGGATTTACCCGGGTCGACCCCGAGTCAACCCGAGTCGATCCGGCCGACACATAAAGTATGAAAAACTATATATATAATAATCATTACTTTATATATGAGATATTCTTACCATCAACATATTCATTTTTCACTTCCAACTGATTAATGGTAGGTCCATATTACTAAGGCTCTGTTCTTTTCAGCTGAGGATTTCGGAACTGAACTGAACTGAACTGAACTTAATGGATCTGAAGTGAAGTACAAATTTGAACTAACCAAATCTGAATGGATCTGAACTGAACTGAATGAATCTGAAGTTAAGTTGAAAAGAAAAGAGCCTTATTACCACAATTTCCCACCTTAATTACCACACGTTAAATCAAAATTAAGGAGCAGGTTTTCAAAATCTGATTTCAAAAAACCCTTTATTATTGTTAAACGCATTCTTGAAATTAATGAGATTAGTTCCACTTATCTTCAGTAATACAATCAATCACTAAATGCAGTCAAGTCAATTTAAAATACAGTTTTATATATATTAAAATTGGATTCCTATTTTAAAGCTCAGTCATTCCACATCATCACTTTTTGAGGTGGATGGGATTAATTTGCAGCAAGTACAAATTGAACTAAATTTATCATTAATCGTCTACGTGTGATGTAATTCTTCCAGCTCAAAATAATGTTTTACTTTAAAATATATAAGAATTAGAATTTGGACTCAAAATAATTTAAACTTTGTTCTATTTAATTAGCATTAGTCGATCTTAAACATACCGTGGACATGGTTTGTAATATGTATTTGTAAACTTCACTAAAATATTTTACATTCTCCACTAAATTCGAATAAATTACATATTTTTGCAATTATTCAGTAACGAAATAAAATCATATTCTCTATTTTTAAATATAAAATTCGAAAATAATAAATCGGTTGGCAAAAAATACACTTGAATTTTTTTAGGGAATGAAGTACCTAAATTTTGCAGGTATGCCGGAATTTGTTGCATTGCATTATTTCATATTTTTATTAGTTTTTGACAATATTTAGACACAAAGTCTTTATACATGCCAAGATTTAAAAAGTTGGTGGGTATATGTACTTTTAAATATATTTATTGTTGTTAGTTGAAGTAGTATGTACTACCTCCGTCCAAGAAAAAGATTCTCATTTTGTTTTGATACCCGTTTTTCGGTCGCAAATTACTCCAAACTATTATTAAACAAAAAATAATTAAAAATTATATTAAAATATTACCATAACTATACATTAAAAATGTAATTTTTCTACATTTTTTAACCAACATAATTTAGGAGTAATTTACGACCCAAAAAAAGTCAACAAAACTAAACGGGAAACATTTGACTGGACGGAGGGAGTACAAAAATTTGAGTGTAAAATATCAATTTTCTCTAATTTATAATAGTTTTATTTCAATTTGTATCAGGCCGGTGTTTGTTACTTTGTTAAGGTGCATCTAAAACTGGATCTTTAATTAGAAGTTTTTACTTTATTTAAAAATTGGAGCTTAATTACTGGGAAATTACATTAGCATAGCTAATGGTCATACTCTTTTACTTTTCGGTTAATTTTTTTATTTTGAAGTTGACTTGAATATAATTGTTTAGATTAATTAAATACTAGGCCCTGCGTGTCCGTATCTCCTCCCCGAATAGATAACCTATTATAATTTTGGCATAAATCTACCAGAAAATTAAACGAAACAACTGAATAATAAACTAAAAAATTGACTAGTCAAAAACAGAAATTCAATTGGCCGAGGGCAAATCTGTAAAGATGAAAACCAAGCCATATATTCCGTGAACCCGCGTGTTTGTCCTCCACAGTATAAATTGAAATACAATTGGAGAAAAAGCAAGCTTCAAGTTTAAAACAACAACAATGGAGTTACAGAGAGGATTTCCTCTCTTAGTCCAGCAATACAGAGCTCTACTCTACAAAAACGTCATTCTCTCATGGCGAAACAAGCGTGCCACTTTTCTCCAACTCTTCTCTTCTCTCTTCTTCATTTTCCTAATCTTCTGTATCCAGAGAGCCGTCGAGTCCCGATATTCGACGTCGTCTTCGTTTCGCGATGTGACAGATCCGGAGGCTCTGGTGGCGCCGCCAATTCCGCCGTGCGAAGACAAGTACTACACGAAATTGCCGTGCTTTGACTTTTTGTGGAGTGGAAATGGGAGTGCCAGAATTGGGGAGATTGTTAGGAGGATTAGGGAGAATAATCCAGGTCGTAATATTACTGCCGATAAGGTAATTTAATTTTAATCTGCATTTTACCGTTTCATTGATTAATCTCTGTTAGAGCTTAGTAAGTCAGTTAGTTATTCGTCACACTCATCACTTGTTGTCCAAGTCATTCTGCTGCCCATCACTTTCACTATGCAATATGCATTCAAGTTAAAAACCAGTACTGTTACATTCACAGTAGTTGTTATATACATAGTTTATTATTGTATCAGTAAACTAACCCATCAGATGCTAAAACTAAACTTGCAAAAACATCTATCAGTGTACAGTATTAATTTACTACTAATTTGGAAGGAGTCAAGGAGCAGTATAATAATGGAGTAAAGAACGTCATAGGCGGATCATAACCATGTTATCCGGATCAAATTGCAAGATTGTGCCAGTACCAAGTCACTATTATTATTATTAATTAATTATTATTGTTATTAATTCTTTTTTTAGACATTGTTACGCGCTCTACATTTGTGTTTTAACTTATATATTTTAACCACAAACAATTTATCACAATATTTTGTATTGTTAGTATTATTGTTATTACTACTTATTTTATTTTTTCCGTCTTGGAAATTTGGACGGGTTGATTCAACTAAGAATACCGAACTATACTGAAATGAACGGATTTAAACTGAAATGATTTGAAGTATAAATTTCAGATTGGTAAACTTAAACTGATCTGAAAAGATTGGACCTGAATTTAAGATAAAAAAAACCGGAGCTAAGTCTTAAGATCACTAAAATGCACCCTTTTTATACTACAAAGTAGTAAAGTACTTCTTTTGTCCCGTCTGAAACTTTTCATTTGACTTTACGGTCAACAAATAAGAGAGATTAGAAATTTGTAATAAGCTACAAACAGTTACTACTATTGTTGCCTTTACTTTGAAAATCAAACACTGCTAATGATAAACAGAATTTGATCAATATCAAACTCAAAAAACAATGACAATTAGCAAAAAGACAACTACCAAACTTGACTAATTAAGCGCTTGTAGCCGAGTGGTGGTTAGCTGAGACATCCCTGATTCAAAAGGTCATGGGTTCGATCCCCGCTATGGGTGATTATTTCCTCTATTTGAGGCTTTGAGAGCATTACGTTGATTATTACTTAGAAATTTGTAAAACCATTGTAATTGTAATATTATATCTAAAAAAAGATACTGCCGAGCGAATGCCAATATGAAACTAAAGCATCAAAGAAATCTTAGAGCAAGGAAACCACAACTGACATGACCTTAATGTATAAAATATACTGGCAAGCTTCTGACAAGATATACGCTTGAACAAGAATACTGGGACTCTCGAAGTAGATACAGATTCTCAAGAAATAAAGTGGAAGATGGAAAAGAAACTTATTCTATAGGCATGGAGATTTGTAACTGACGTGAGTGATAAATAGGGTGAAAAAGTAATGAGGTTTAATTAGAGACTTCAAGTTGGATTATGGTTAAGAGATTGGGCTGATATATTGAAGAAAAGATTTTGCCCAACTAATCGCTTTACAAATCGCTCTGAAGCCCGAAGGCGTACTAATTGTCTTTACTTTGAAATATGAATTTCAGCTAGAAAGGGTCCGATGCTATACTCTAAGCAATGATGAGAAGATTTTGCATGCCAAGAAAATTCACTAAAACAAAATTTCATGTGTGAGCAGGTCCAATCATTCAGAACATCAGATGAAGTGGATGACTGGCTTGCCAGCAATCCCATGCGGTGCCCTGGAGCTTTACATTTCGTGGACAGAAATGTAACTATAATTAGCTATGGCTTACAGACAAATTCCACTCCACTAGCTAGGCGAGGCATATTTGAAGACCCAACGTTTAAATTCCAAATTCCTCTTCAACTTGCTGCAGAACGTGAAATCGCAAGAACTTTACTTGGAGGTACAAAACTTACTACATATTAGGATGTGGAAAAACGTCAGCATACTATATTTTATCGACTAACTTCATATTTCTTGTGTTCAGATGCCAACTTTAGCTGGGATGTCGAACTTAAAGAATTTGCCCACCCTGCGATTGAAACTTTTTCCGCTGTGCAACTTGTTGGACCAACCTTTTTTTTGGCCATTGCCATGTTTGCTTTTAACTTTCAAATTAGTGCTTTGGTAACAGAGAAGGAACTAAAGCTTCGCCAGGTAGGATCTGATCTAACGTGGATTTTTCGATCCTGCGTTTGCAAAGAATCCTAAATCTGTTTTATACTCATGTTGTTGACAGGGTATGATGATTATGGGACTTTATGATACTGCATACTGGTTGTCATGGTTCACATGGGAAGCAACCACAACACTTATTGCTGCTCTTTTAACAGTTCTCTTTGGGATGATGTTCCAGTTTGACTTCTTCTTGCACAATAGCTTTCCTGTCGTATTCCTTTTATTCTTCTTGTTTCAGCTGAATATGGTAAGCTCCCTTTTGCATCAGAACTTATGACGGATTCAACATTTATTGCTGAGTCCTGACTATGTTTCCAAATATATCTAAACATTTATGATGGTTGATGACTTAATATATTGCTACTTATGTCAGACAACTTTCGCCTTTATGCTGTCCGCCTTTATTAGTAACTCGTCATCATCGAGTAATGTTGGTTATTTCACCTTCATAATCGGTTTCCTGACTCAGGTAACCCTCGTATGAAATGATTTGCTCTTGAAATTAAAACCATGTCATTTTGCACAACCATGATGGTGTCTCTTTGTTTTCATTTTTCAGCTTGTGACAAATTTTGGATTTCCTTACAGTCAGAGCTATTCTGATGCATACCGAACTATATGGTCGTTCTTTCCACCAAATCTTCTTGCCCAGGGCCTTGTTTTGCTTTCTGGTGCTACTGAAACTCCTCAAGATCCTGGTATCAGCTGGGCCAGGAGGGCTGAGTGTGCACCAAATGATACAGAATGTGTCATGACAATGGTTAGTCTGACAACTCTGAAGCTTCTCACGTCTTTTCTCTGCATTGCAACTAGTTGTGATGCATATACAACTGGTTTGAAACTCTCTAATCAGGTGCCCCTAAACTAAATCTGTTTGTAACTTGTCATGTCCCGTGCAGAATGAGATCTACTTATGGCTTGTGCCGACATCTATCTTGTGGTTCATTTTGGCTATATACTTCGACAACATCATCCCAAATAAATCTGGTGTGAGAAAACCAGTCTTCTACTTTCTGAATCCTGGGTACTGGACTGGGAAAGGTGGAAACAAAGTGGAAGGTAATTTTATTCAATTTGATGAGTACTTCTTTCCCTTACACAAACAATGTGGATCAATCTCATTTTACTTCCAACTTTGGACAATTATTCCTCACTATCCCAAGGTCCATTTAGGCATACTATATATCAATTCGAAGCTCTTACGGAGTAACTCACGAATATATAATTAGTTTTCTTAATAAACCAAAAATTAACAAATGGTGTCTATGTAAACATGCCTCACAAGACATTAGGTTACTTACTTTTTGTTCATATATCCGACATATATTCCAGAGGGAAGCATTTGCAGTTGCATGGGAACAGTTCCACCGTCGGAAAGCATTGTTCCTGATGACGAGGATGTGCTTGAAGAAGAAAATATAGTGAAACAGCAAGCCTCAGAGGGTCAAATAGATTCAGATGTTGCTGTTCAAGTACGTGGTCTTGTGAAAATTTATGCCGGAACACGCAACATTGGTTGCTGCAACTGCAAGAGAACCTCGCCTTATCATGCACTAAAGGTCAATTTAATTTGGAATTTTTTTTTAAATAGCTTTATTTATTACTGCATTCAGGATCTCACTTGATTGGAGGAGCGAAACACAAGTATCCAACTTCTATTCAAATCAATCAAACCCAAATAAAAATTCAGCGTTGTGACATTATATGTTTCCGATACCATGGATTTCTGCAAATGGACATATAAATAGATCCCCAAATAGATTTTAGGCGAAAACCAACAAATGTTTCAGTAAAGTCGCTATTGTTTATGGTGAACCTGAGTTTGTAATCATATAACTCGATATTAGAATCAATGCTATGATTCTAAAAGGAGTAATAAGCATCAAATTTGTTAGCGTTACAACGTGCTTGCTCAAGAATGTTTCGGTGTCTGTTGTTTCCTGAATTGATTTTCTAAGTGATGCAACATCTAGTATCATAAAAAAAAAAAAAAAAAAAAGAAGAATTTACATTTTCGCCTCAAGTCATGGTGTGCTGCTGATTTTAGTAATAGCATGGTATAGAAGTTGAAACTGTTGAAGTATTGTTCCTGCAGGGCTTGTGGATGAACTTTCCCAAAGATCAGTTGTTTTGCTTGCTTGGACCTAATGGTGCTGGGAAGACTACTGCTATAAATTGTTTGACTGGGGTAACGCCAGTCACTGGAGGAGACGGTATGAGCTAGTTTTGCTAATTGAGTT
Source organism: Plantago coronopus (assembly GCA_036897195.1). Lineage (NCBI taxonomy): Eukaryota > Viridiplantae > Streptophyta > Magnoliopsida > Lamiales > Plantaginaceae > Plantago > Plantago coronopus. The sequence goes on from JAYMSL010000942.1 coordinate 13,599, forward strand.
CATAGTGGAATAATATGATGAGGATTCTAATTTGGTTATATGTCACAAAACATCTATGAACAGCATTGATATATGGTAACTCTATCAGAAATTCTACCGGAATGTCAAATATACGCAGGATGATAGGAGTTTGCCCACAGGTATATATCCTTGCTGCAATTCGCAATTCACAATTCGTTCCTTTTCTTTCTTCATTTTAATCTCTTCGGAGACTATTCTTGTTTCCTCGCTCTGCTTTCCAGTATATGTATATGTTTATGAGGAAGTACATAAAAGTTTGATTTTGCACAATTGAGCTTATATTACATTTCAAATTCGAGTTTCTCTTTTTTTTCAATTAATGCTATAAACATGTGCAGCGATCTGAATGAAATGTTGGATTCTTCTGTAACTATTCCGGTGGCAATGTAGCTGATGATAGAATCCCTTATTTTGTTGTTGCAGTTTGACGTGCTTTGGAATGCTTTGTCTGGTCAAGAGCACCTTTACCTCTTTGCCAGTATCAAAGGCCTGACCCCTAGTTCGATTGAGTCTGTATGTATCGAAGTGGCCTAAACTTTTACATCTTCCAAATTGTTTCTTCCTTGACCACTTGACAGAAATATCTTGAGCTCAATTATATACGAAGTTTACAAGTTACTAACTTGTGTTACAAATCACTAACCAGTTGACATATTAGTGCTAAGAAGTTTCATTTAAATGACCAGGTTTTGCAAAAATTATTGGCTGAAGTTAAGCTTAGTGATTCAGCAAAAATGCGAGCTAGCAGCTACAGTGGGGGAATGAGACGTCGGCTCAGTGTTGCAATTTCATTAATCGGTGAACCAAAACTGGTTATTATGGACGAACCAGTGGGTTACTTATAAAGTAGCATTTAATTTTAATATGCTTGTAAATTTTTGTGAAACTAAAGCTGCTTTCTATTAACAGACAACTGGTATGGATCCAATTACCCGGAGACACGTCTGGGATGTCATTGAGGATGCTAAAAAAGGCCGCGCTATTATTTTAACAACACATTCAATGGAAGAAGCTGACATCCTAAGTGATAGAATAGGGATTATGGCAAAGGGTAAACTTCGCTGCATTGGAACTTCTATAAGACTGAAGTCGCGGTTTGGAACAGGTTTCGTTGCGACCATAAGCTTTTCAGGGGACCATAATGGAACTCCAAATAAAGAAGATTCTTCTAGTGCATCTCAGCATGAAGCTGTTAAGCATTTCTTCAACTCTGTAAGTCAGTCTAATGATTATTCTAGTCTTATAGATTTCCAAGGACGAATAAAAGGTAATATGTCGTTTTTTTTTATTTCAGCGTTTGGAGGTTGCACCTAAAGAAGAGAACAAGACCTTTCTGACCTTTGTTATCCCCCATCAAAAGGAGAAGTTGTTGAAGGTATGTGGATCTGGCAATTTTTATTGTCAAACTCATGATAATTTCTTCTTAAACTTCATGCAGTACGCAGAACTTGAAGTTTTTACTGTCGAACTTTATGAAAATTTCTTCTTAAATATCATGCACATGTATGCCGATTGCCGATATATATCCTCAGGGGAAGATTAACTTTATTGCACCTATTTATACCCAATTTTCAAGAATCATGCTAAGTAGGTTTGACAAGAGATAGATCTGATCATGTCTCTTCTGAGTTCTGAGTATCACTGTTACAGTAGTTGATCAATTGATATGATCTTTCCAAATTTAGGACTTCTTTTTGGAGCTCGAAGATAGACAAGAAGAATTTGGCATAGTAGACATCCAGCTTGGTCTGACGACTCTAGAAGAAGTTTTCCTTAATATTGCAAGGGATGCAGAGTTGGAAACTGCTGCAGCTGAAGAAACCTTTGCTACTCTTCATCTCAACTCTGGAGTTTCTCTTCAGGTAAGTGTAATTGCACTAATACATTTACTTGATCATTATTTATACATTGTCTCTGGAACACAAGTAGGCCAACCTCCATGTTCAAAGGAACTGACATGTTATTTTGGCCAACGTATGTGCAGATACCTGTAGGGGCAAGGTTTATAGCCATTCCTGGAACAGAAAGGGCCGAGAGCGTAAACAGAAGCATGGTTGAAGTGTACTGGCAACAAGATGATTCTGGATCACTCTGCATTTCTGGTCACTCAGAGCCTATGCCAGTACCCCCTAATGTACATGTAGGAGCCACTACTACTATAACTTCTGGAAATATTCTACGAAGACGAAGGAAGATTCGGGGCTTTGTTATAGATGCTTCCCATATTACTCCTGCTGATTCACAGTGATTTAAAAAATGATGCAATACATAGCGATTTTGTGAATATACATGCAATACATAGCGATTTTGTGAATATACAGGATTATCCTATATTTATTCATGTTATGTAAGAATATTTATGTATATATATATATACTAGAATGCACCTGGCACGCTACGGGTGACAAGGCATTTTGTTAAACAATTGATTATGGAGGTTATATCAAGCAAACATTTGTCATTTTTAATTGTCCCATAAAACTTTATACGTTTCTATAAATGATAATGACCTCAGACATTTTACTTCACTTTTCCACCCTTCATAGCCCTTTATCATCTTTTACAGTTTTACCACACTTTCACCTTTTTGTTTAAATCTCCAACCCTTTTACAGTTTTACCACACCTCCAATGTGGTGGCAGCAGCATCATCTGTGGACATAGATCCGGGGCCTTCTTCGACAAATTAAGGAATGGGAAATCAAGCTCGTGTTTAGGGAAGAGAACCGAATTGTTGACATTCTGGCCAAACTTGGAAGTGGTCAAGTGGCTATACTTTTGAGCACCATTAAGTCTTGCACGACTTTGGCGTTTCTGTGTGTTTACCTCCTGAACAATTTCCAGTTTCGTTTAATTCTTTAGTTTATGACATTAGCCATGTGTGGCTTTCTCTTTTGTTATCTCAAGACATGAAAATCAGTTTAATTCGCTCCAATATCAAGACGGTTGCTGGCTAGTGTTGTAATTATGTTTAGTTAATGAAGTTATTTTCTTAAAAAAGAAAAAAAAATTAAAAAAATGATAAAATTGAATAATGATAAACCAAAAATGGTAAAGATAATAGGTAAGTAATGGAAACGAATCAACGCTGGTATCGGGAAGTGCAGAGTGGGAAGTGTCACCCAGTCAGCGAGTCACCCTCGTCTCTCGTGTTATTTATGTACATTCTAAGCAAAACCATTAACAAACATCAAACAAACAACAAGAAAGAAGAAGAAGAAGCCAATACATACTTGGCCATCTTCTTTCTCCCACTCCCCCACTCACCACTCCTCATACTATCAGTTTCTGCAACTTTGATACATACATACCTGAATCACACAAATCATGAACGCCTTATTGGCTTTTAGACATCTCACAACCAAAAACCCTCAACATTCTCTTCTCAGCTCCATCGCTCTCTCCAGGTATTTTTTTTTTGTTTATTTAATCACTCTATCTCTCCTTCTTTCACTTAGTTTTGTACCAATTTGTGTTGCTTTCCTTTCATTTGATTCACTCGAAGGAACTTGTATGCTTCGCTACTCATTGCTTTTTCACATGCCACCTTCATGATCAACCTCGATTAAGGCTTCATTCCCTAACTTTATTACTACTAATCTACTACTTACTATAAATGCCACGCGTTTTCGTATGTTGATGATGGATTACAATCGCGGTATCGGATGTGTTTCCCAAATCAAATTCAAAAAACCTAAAACGGATTGAATTTCTAATGCCCTGACAAGTTTTTAAACCCGATGTTAGTTTCATCTCTGTGAGCTGATGAAAATTCGACACGTTTGGGTAGTTTTCTGTCAATCTGTTGGTCACTTTGAGACTTAAACCATGGTATGTTTGTGGAGGATGATTACTTGAGTATTCGGACGAAATGTTTGATATCGAGTATATATTGGTTACAATATGGAGTGCACATCAAAGGTATGCTTCACTCCAATTAAAGTTTATCATCTGTTATTTTGTATGCAGATTAAATCACTCCTTAGCTTTTGCAACTGTCAAAGTTGAGGAATTATCAGGTTCGCAGCCTTCTGAAGTTCTAAATTTAGGTAAGAGTAACCATTTTGAGCAACTCTGTTCCTGTAGATAATGCAAATTGTATTGGTAGTTCCGATTTGTGGCTTGTTATGTACAAATGGCGGACAAGCATGAACCATGTGCTCTGTCTCATTTTTAGTGCAGGGGAATTGGATAAGATCCTCTTGTTGGAATACCATTGTGGATCCTTTAAATGGTGAACCGTTTATAAAAGTTGCCGAAGTTAATGAGAAGGGAATAAAGGTGAGCTGCGAGCTATTATATTTATTGACTGAATCTTTTGATTATTTCACTTCAAATTAGCAAGTGAGACATCATTTTCTAGCTCATACTTCTTGATAGCAAAATTGTGTTACCTCATCAAGTGTTCAATGTTTCTGATTTTATGTAGCCTTTTGTGGAGAGCTTGTCGCAGTGCCCTAAGCATGGGTTGCATAATCCATTTAAAGCACCAGAAAGGTTTGGCTTATTTTTATGTTCCTATTCGATTGTTGATCTTTCTTTGTATGTTGGTGATCTTGCAAGATATTTTCTGTCTTGGCCTTTATGGGGTTCTAATTGATTCCCTTTACCATTTGGTACTCAATTTGTACCGGTAAAACCCTTGACTTTGTACATTGTAATATATGGTAAAATTAACATCTCAGGTACCTCATGCTCGGTGACGTAACAACAAAAGCAGCCAACAGGCTCTCTCAGCCTGAGGTAAACTATGTATATGTTGTCTAACTTGCTAATTTTGTTTTTTCGTAATTTTGAGGGTTCTAATTTTTGTTCTTCTAGGTATCTGATTTCTTCGCTAAGTTGATACAAAGAGTGGCTCCAAAGAGTTACGAGCAGGCTCTTGGTGAAGTTTATGTAACTGGAAAATTTCTGGAAAATTTCTGCGGTGATCAGGTAAATAATGAGGTGTTTCATGCATTATGCTGCTGTATTACTGGCTCTTAATAACCAGTTTTTTTTTTTTTTTGCAAATATATATTATTATATTAAATGCTCAGTTAACTATATCCAGTGCATTTTAAATATATATTTCAGTTGTCTGTCCAATTTTAGCCAAAGACATGCCTGTGTAATCAATGGATATTGAAACTCCTCAATAAACCTGAAAAAAGAAAAAAAAAAGAAAAAGAAGGATATTTAAACTGTCAAAGATCTCACTCAAAACTTTTGTTTCTAAGAGATATAAAGCTGGATCCATTTTTCATACTTCTGTAACGTAAGTGATTTTGTCTCAATTCATCTGGCAGGTTCGCTTCCTCGCAAGGTCATTTGCAGTGCCTGGAAATCATCTCGGTCAGCAAAGCCATGGTTTCAGGTGGCCTTATGGTCCTGTAAGTTAATATCTGTAAACACCAAATAAACCAGATTGATGAGATGAATGTGACGTCGATGCTTGTGTATGTGAATGGAAGCACCTCAATTTTTCCTGCTTCACTCAGTCTCTGCAATGTACTGCATATGAATATAATATCCATGATAACTGTTTCCCCACTGGATTAAAACTTTTTTACTCTTTCTCACTGTATTATATTTTACCATTACTTTATATTCAGGATCACTATCTGTTATAACGGCGAGAGTACAACTAAATAGAATAGGAGGAGAGGAGATATCTATCAAGGATATTCCTTGTTGGCCGTACTCTCTTGCTAATAGAAAGATTTGTTTGCTTTTAAAGTATTTTCACTCCCCTCCAAAATTTCTTCTAGGTTTGCTTCGTTCTGTTTTTTTCTTCCTTGAGATGAGTCTTTCCTCCAGATTCTGAACATGTGCTAATATCTCTGAGAATGGCTTTATCAAGTTTACTGCATGGAGCTCAAATGTACCAATATGATTTGCATTGGGAAGTATGTCTTAATGTGGATGGGGAATATGGATACAAGGTTGTGGTTTACCAATCTGAATATGGAATATTCAGAAAATACAATCAGTTATCTGGAACCTTTCTGACCCCGTGCTGCTCAAATTTAAAAAGGGAGAG
>JAYMSL010000943.1:0-19632 GCA_036897195.1 Plantago coronopus
GCATTCTTTTTTTTTTTTGACGTTACATTACAAACTTCCTAACCCATGAAAGGAAAGTTTTTATCTCTCTCCAATTCTTTATTATTTCTATTTCCTTACTATTCTACAACTTTATTCAATATGAGGGTTTACTATATATTTGGGTGGGTTTGGGAAGGGGGCTAATTAGAATATTGAGCATTTAATTTTATGGCGTTAGATTACAAACTTCCTAACCCATAAAAGCAAACTTCCTAACCCATAAAAGCAAAGTTTACAGACTCTACTTACTTTTCCGATTGATGCCATCTTGAGGCATTTCGGAGCATCCAAAGTGCATAGACGATAATTTCTACCAGTTCCAGTGCTTGTTAGTGCGAACTCTTCCCTTTATATCCTTCATGGCCCAATCCTTTTCAGCTTTTTCAGTTAAGTAACGTATGGTCACTTCCCAGTACGTAGCTAAAACATTTGTTTCCATATAAAATTACTTTACATTTTTTTCATCATATACTTCTATTAGAGTTACAACTTACAATCACCGCATGCAACATGTTCTATCTATTGCAAGATATCAATCAAATAATTGTCATGATACACTCTTTAAATTGGTAAACTTAAATATTATACTCTGGTTTCCTAAAAACCAAGTTGTCATTATTTACTATATTGGTGTTGGCTCTGTAGAGAAAATCAATTGATCACCCTATACGACAGATCAAGTTGGACTTTGGGGTTGAAGGGCTCCCTGAATATTTTGTTCTATTAAATAGAAATACTTCAAAATGTACATAAATATGTTTAAATGCCTTATACTAAAATTAATAACAAACACAATAGAGTGCTACAATTTCACTTCTTCAAACTAATCTAAACTTGAACAATAATGAGTTAGTTTAATTCACCTTGAGTAATACAACTTAGAGTATATTGTGGGGCATGTAGATTGTTTGGAACAGTTGGTAACCTATTATGTTTTCATATTTGGTTAGTATAATTTGAATTATAAATTAAACATCCCACCTATAAAAGGAAGTGATTATTTAAATTACTCGGGTTAAGCCCCTAACTCAATGATACAGTAAAAAACAGTTTTCGTATTGAGTTAAACCCTCCTTTTTTTTCTCTTCAAAACTCCGGTTACTATTCCTGGGTTAACTCCCGATAAATCTAAACCTTAACCGAGTGCCAATCAGTCTCTATATGATCAAATAAAATACTACTACTTCCTCCGTCCCATATTAAGCTTCCCATTTTGCCATTTTGAGTGTCTCATTTAAAGTTTCCCGTTTCAATTTCTTTACATTCTTATTCAACTAACAACAATAAATATATTTAAAAGTAATCACCCACTAACTTTTCAAATCTCACTAACAATTAATATCTAATTTTCACCTCCACTACCAATATTCTAATCAAAATACTCGTTCTTTTACTTTTTGACCGAAAATCAAATGAGAAGCTTAATATGGAACGGAGGAAGTACTATATAAAATTATTGGACTATATTATAAAAATAATAATAAGATACACACAGACGACCTACAACGAATTAGGGCGCTCTCCAAACCTACCTATAAATTGATAAGCCAACACATTTTCCTTCTTTTCCACATCAAGCCGTTTCCAGATGGACCAGACAGATCTAGGGTTTCAGGTTTCTTTCCGTTATTTCCAATCTCGCGAAGGTAAGATCTTCTTAAACTATTCTCACACTCGAATCTTCTGTTTTTGTGTTTAATCGAGCTGCAACATTGTTTCTGAAAAATGTTTCTTTTGATTTCTTCGATTCTACTGTCAGAAAGTGAGATTTGGATGGGTGAAACTGTGGAAATCGGGGCTTGCGGTTCCTTCGACTGAAAAAAGGGATGTTCGATGTGTTCGACCATCAGATTATCTGGAAAGCACATTTCATCAGATTTTTCAACCTCTAGAGATTTGGTTTCGGATACCTGCGAGAATTTGCTCACGCCATTGATGATGAATCGATGAGCTTTGGATGAATAAATCAAGCTAAAAGGAAGCCGATTAGGTGAGATTTTGACTTAAGAATCTGGAAATTGTTTATTTTGAACTCTGTTTATGTTTTGTTTTGTTTTTATTTTTTTTATGTGTTGCATGCATATGATAGGTTTTATTTGATGAGTTCTATTGTTGTATGAAATTGTATGGTATAGTTTGGTAGTGGATGACTTTGTTTAGGGAAACTTGGTTTTTTTTAAGCTAAACACTGAATTTCATAAAATACAACTTAGAACATCTGATTTAAATGCTGAACTGCAATATATGTATATATATACCTTGCAAATACTTCAGTGACTTCGTTTTGTCAGATTATTGAGTTCTGTTTGTTTTGGGATCTTGTTGTTGGACTTAAGTGTTTTTATTGTATTATTGAAGTTAAGACCATTATCATAGCTGTTGTATTTCAAACAGTTGAAACTTATTAGCACATTAGTGATTATGCTATTTTTATCACCTTGGAGTATCAAACATTTGAACATGATTAAGGAGTGTAGATTTGTCTGATCAATAAGTAAGATTTCACTTCATTATCTCATCAATGAAGTAAAAAAAACTTACTGTAAATAATTTATATGTATGCTTTACTTTCAAACTTTATAGTTGTAACTTTGTGTCTTGCTGGTCTGTTATTTTTACAATACCTTTCTGATGCTTAACTTTATAACTGACTCTTTATTATGTTTAAATTATAATGCAGACCTATGAGCTTATAATCAGAAGAACGAAAACGAAGTGATATTCAACTATAAATCAAATAATGAAGACAGGTATGGTGTATATGACAAATTGTTATACATGTTATACACTCACTGCTTGTCTATATAAGATTCAAAGAGATTATCATAAAATGCACCATATAATATGTATGTATTGCAAACTGCAGGTGTATCATTCTATAGTATGTATCATTGGAGAATTGGATATGTCTTACTTGGGCTGGAATTCAGTAAGATGGTGAGCTCCTAATTCTGTAGTCAATAATTTCATCTCATAGGTAGAATATCATTCAATGATGTGGTGCAGAATGATATTTGCTTTATGTTACTTGCTCTATGTTTGTGATTTTTGAGAATAATCATCTATAGTGTGTGTTTTTTATGGTTCTGTAGCAGTTCATATATGCTTAGGCTATCTGATTTTTGTCTATAACAAACTGCCTGAATAAACATAGATGATTATAAGTTATGCCACATGATAGTATATCTAAGTTTAATTGAAACATACTTTTGAAAATAAAGTAAGACTGTGTTCATTGTTTGTCTCATTTGATGGGGTTAGTGAGTGTAAATTTTTAAAATATAAAGAACATGAAATTTCAGTAATCATAAGAAAATGTAAAAGATATAAACATAAAATAGAACTTCATAACTTGACTGCTAGTGCAAAGTCATACATAACCCAAGAAAAAACTAACGTCACCAAAAACATGAAATGGGAAACATCACAACTGAAACAAAATGTCTTGGAATGAAAATAAAATTAAACTAACATGAAAATTAAACTAAAAACATCAAATCTTTTCCTTCTTGATGGGCCTGGTTGTTGATTTCTTGAATTTCGGATCTGATCCACATTCATCTTCATCATCAGAACCAACAAACTGAATCTTCTTGGAAGGTGTTGAACCATGATCATCTTCATTTGTCTCCAACTTCAACTATTTCTTCAAACATTTTGGTTTTGCCTTTGTCACTACTTTCTTTCAGCTTGTTTGATACAACCTCGAACACAACCAAAAATCAAATCCACACTTTACATTCAATTTTTTTAGATCATCAGATCTTAGCAGATTTCCAACTATTATTTCCAATGTTTGTTTTTGTAACATAACTCACACTTGTCTTTAAATTTATTGCAAGGCTATGAGTCGTTGAATGTCAGGTCAGATATCAAGGGCTACTCAAATATTACAAAACTCGTAAATACAGGTATGTTGTACATAACCAACTGTTAATTAAATTGTATGAACTTGAAATCCAACACACTGGGACAATAATCATATCTGGAAAAATAGTAAGCTTGATTCAAAAAAATGTATTATGAGTATGACTTACATACCTGTTTAGACCTTTAGTGCATAAATTTTTAAACTTGATCAAGAATCTATTTCCTGCTTCTCCTTCGATGTAAGAATAAAAAAATGTTGTCTGTGTTAGTAATGAAAGAATGAAAACTGTAGACAACACAATATATATGAGATTGAGATGATCTTTTATATTTGAAAACTTTTTCTCGCTGCAATAGAATGAGAAAACAACAATGAATACGAATGAAATGTATGATTAAATTATATTCAAAGTTTTGGACTTAACCTCAATATCACATTAGCATAATCCTCCAAACATGTAGCAACATCTAACATTATCTTGAATTGCAGCTCGTCTAGGAGATCCGAAAACCGAGTTTGACGTGAATGGAATTTGCTGGCTTCCATGGCGGCTCTAGGTGGGAGGTTATTGAGATGAAAGGGTTTATGAGAGTTATTGTGCTACTTATGGGTATTTGTATTATTCTCATTAGATATTTTCCTTAAATTTAGGGACTTTGATTACATTTGACATTTATTTTGTTGTAAATTTGAATTAAAAAGATTCTGCCGATTAAATGCGTTCACACCTCCAGGACGCGTTTTATCAAGCGAATTTGCACAAGCGTTGTGAAACAATGAGTTGGCGTGTGCTGTTAGTGCTGAAAACAAAGGATTTGTTGCTAATTATTGCTGAGTAGGCACAAAGAAAACGTGACTCAGCTGAGTTTACAAAATTTAGCACACAGATTGTGCTTGCTTGAAATTAAAGGCCTCCACATCACCTTTTTGCCACGTGGACAGGCTGAGGGGAGAGAAAAACATTCAGTTTTTATATATATATGGATAAGTGATGTGATGTTATGTGAAATTGCCAATGGTAGATATATGGTCTTTTTGAAATTCCACAAATTAATGGTCTTTCCAAAGTTTTTCTCCAAATTTAATTACAATAATTCTACACATATACCACCTTATAACTACAAGACGTCCATACTACTCCCTCCGTCCCACAAAACTTTACTCACTTACCATTTTTTGATATCCCACAAAACTTTACCTATTACTACCAAATAAGGAAGGTACCCCACACACTAAACATTATTTTAACATCAATATACTTTTTTATCACCACACATTCTAAAAAAGTAACCTATCTCACATACTTTTTCATTTCTACTCCATTATTTTAATTCATTTTTTTAAAGTACGCGCTAACCCTAATGGGTAATGTTTTGTGGGATGGAGGGAGTACCTTATATCTTTAATCTAGATCATTTTATGCCTCCGTTGGGTTCAAACCTCTGGACTCTCATTTGTTACTCCAGCATCTTTAGAACTCGACCACATAAGTGAACTAGTACTGAAACTAGAATTTTAATGGACTTATAGATTCAAACGTGACAAAATAGTAAACATATTGTAATATATACCACATGGATGAATTTTGCTTGGGATGCTAGGAAGTAATTAGACTCGAGAATTTCGGAACTAAACTGAACTGAAAGAATCTAAACTTAAATTTGAAAAATACGAGCGTGGATACATACAACAATTGCAGATTATATATGATAAAAGTATTAGTTTAGGGAGTTTGTATTGTACCAAGTATTATTAGAGAATGATAATGCATTTGTGAAAACACATATGAGCAAGTGTACGTGCATAGTGGAGGAGGTGAGAGAATTGTAAGTGCATTATTAGAATGCCAAGAAATGGTTCGTGCATGTTAGGTTAAAATGTTCACGTGGAGATGGATACATGCAGATGGCTCCTGCCGATTATATTTGATGATTTGCCCATGCCAGACCACGAGGCCACTTATATTATTCCCCCATTCCGTTCCAAGTTTTCATTTTTCATTTTAAATGTTTCATTTAAAACTTTAAATTTCTATTTTAGTCCATACCCCTCTCACTAAAATTATCAATTTTTAGAATTCACTATCAATATTTCATTTAAAATTAACAAGTTCTTTATTTAGTTGGTCGTAAAGTCAAAGACGGAAGAAGTATTATATAGAATGGTTTAGAGTAGACGACGACACCACTCCAGAACAGAGACACGCGCACTCTAGTCAAATATACATAGGTACGGACCTTAAATACTTTATAAAACTTATCGCTTACATTATCTCAAACTCTCCACATTAAGATAAGATGGATAAGTTACAGACTTTTTCATTTTTCAACTTATTACGTGTGCAATAATTCAATTAAATACATTCAATTCAATTTTGAAATTTTCATGGAAATAAAACATTTTTTTTCAAGTACATTATTTTTTTTTTATTTCAAGTAAATTTTGATAATTGATTTGATTAAATAAAATTCTAGAATTTTTGTCAAGTACATTAATTTTTCATAATTTTTTAGCATTCTACGAAATTAACGAAACTTTAATTGATATTTGTCCACAGTGGATCACTTTATATAGTATATCATATAGAATTTTGCGGATGTATAGTTAATCCGTTTGTCGTGAATGTGGCGGCAGAGTATTAAACTAGACGGCCTAGAAGAAGAAGAAGCAGTGCATAAGAGTTGATGAATTAGTTGAGTTTATTTATCCATTACATTGTATAAGCGCTAATGAAATGTCGACACGATTTTGGGTTGAAAAGACACGCCACACTTAGACGAGGATAGCGATTTCTACGTACGTCTTGGCTGTAGCCTGTATGTATGTTTGCGACACAGAAAGTTAGCAGCTTGTCTTTCTATTTTTGTCTGCATTTTTTACCCCTTCATAATTTCAGGCCCACCGATTTCCATCAATCGTCCTGCCAGCCCAGCTTCAGCCCTTCCAAAAATCATTCATGTGTTTTCTTTCATTAAACTCATCAACAACTTCTACACCGTGAATAACCAAGTCATCGCACTTCTGTGGCAAATAAGTACAGTACGTGATTTATAGTCTTCCCATGGAAAATTCTCCATTCCGTACCATATGTTTTCCGCCTTGTCCATTCAGTATTGTATATTTGTGAAATTTCAGGTAGGTAAAAACACTCAAGACGCACTATGTCGAACTAAGTTGACGACATTTGGTTCACACTCGAGCTTGGCTTCTACTGCATTCTGGTGGATCCGAACCAAACTACAACAACCTACCGCTTACAAAGTAAATAGCGTATACATAATTGACAAGAAACAAAAGAACAAGGAAAAACATAACAAAAATCATTTGCAATCTTGATGGAGACATTTTGCTGGCTCCGATAAGGACGAGCAGTGTGCTTAGACTCCAGTCGTCCAGTTTGCTCATTTCTATCGTGCATTTCCCATCTTCAAAATGAGATACTACAACGAATTGAACGAGTCCACTCACATAACGCCATCTATACGTAAAAAGAATCTTAAGACTTTCCATCTGTAGATAAAAGGGAGCCTCCTGTACTGACTGGACATACGCTATAGAGGACTTGTGCGATTAAGACCACTGTAGATTTTTCCCCCTGGACCAAAACTATTCTTCATATGATTTTAACCTGGGATAATATTGTATTTGAAAACACCTTCTGTTTAAACCCAGAGCAGGGGGGAGATTCAGGTTCCCTCAAAATTAAAAAAAAAAAAAAAAAAAAAAAAACATAAAAGATAGGGTGTTATCTATATTTGGGTAAGACTGTAAGAGCCATCTGTTATTGGCTGTTTACACAAAAGTATTAATCATCTGAGTAAGCCAGGGCCAGGGGCGACGAGTCGTCATAAAGAGCAGAGCACGATAGCGAAGCTAGCCAATAATACACTCATCCCACCAATGAGCATGAGCCAGCACAGAACTAACTGTACCAGTGGTTCACCCCCTGTAGGATTGGACTGGATCATTTCTAACAAACATGACCACACTAGAATAAGTAGTCTCATCTCAATATACACGTTCATCAATCTACAAACAACACCTCCTCAAGAACCCATGTGTTACCTTACCCACAACACACTTCCATCAATAATTTTCATGTCACATTACAAGATAAAACTATACCCCTCTTAAATTACTCCAAACAACACCTCCTGCACCTATTTACCAAGCAATTCATTGAAGCAGGGGTCATGTTTCATACGAGATAAATCGCTGCAATATCCATATCAATATTATGGTTCTACCAATCTTTTCCCATGATGGAAAAGCTCACGCAAAGGGAAAGCAACTTCTGTAATAGAGTACATCGGACTGGCTGGTATACAGAACAAAGATATACTACCATTTTACTTTAACTAGCCAAGAAAGCAGACAAATGACCTCACTTTAATATCGTACGGATACATAAACTCGCAAAAATATCTAGCAAATAATAGTACATGTGACTGTCAATACACACAAAAATGATGAATATCTTATTAATGAGATTACCGTTTCAGGAAACTGAATAAGAGTTCAGTTCATGAATAAAAACTGCCTTCTTCAGGTAATTTAATTTACGCAATATGATTTAAAGATAGGAATATCTTCTTAATCTTTGCTACATTTCATCTCAACATCTCTATCATAGGCCACAGAGGAAGAGCTTAGCTCATTCAAGACAAACCTACAGAAACATATTCTGCAAACTTTTATGGTCATTAAAGGTAAAATAAGCAGTGCGATGCATATACAACGACAAATTTGTATAAACAGATAATATTCATATAAATCCTCCAACCACTTAATCTTCTTATCCTATCCTTACTTGTGTAGTGTATTTACAGCAATATTGAGGCTTAAAATCATTTCCTAAACCGAGATCCTTTGTTGGGCCTTCCATTATTCTTCCCATCCCATGCACAAGACCAGAAGAAAAGTGACATCCAGAACAGAACAGCAACAAATATTTGCAGAGTATCCTGAAATCTGGTGAAAGTTGTTACCACACCTGATAAATAAAATAATCAGCTATGATTTTCAGGAGAGAAAATATATGATAAAAGAAAATCTGATTATAAACATATCTGCAATCATTAGATAATTATGATTTATGATATATTGTTATCAGATTAAAAA
The DNA here is from genome assembly GCA_036897195.1 of Plantago coronopus. NCBI lineage: Eukaryota > Viridiplantae > Streptophyta > Magnoliopsida > Lamiales > Plantaginaceae > Plantago > Plantago coronopus. Next base: position 9,014 of record JAYMSL010000943.1, read on the forward strand.
GAACTTGCCATATTGTATTCTAAAAAATGTTCTGACACCATCAGTTAAGATGCCCATACCAAAAAAAAAAATAAAAAATCTCATATGTACCTTATAAGAAAAATCAAGTCCTTACGTAATCTTAAGATGCTATTCCAAAGTACAAATACGTGTGATTATCGAAAAGATTCCCATCCTAATACAAAGCGTCTAGGTCTTCTGGTTTTGAAACAGCGATTCTAAAGTACCGCTTGGAAGTGGCAACAGATTACCTATGCTTTGTGAACATCTTGGTTGGTATATTCAGACCATTTAAACGAGCTAAATGATCTCAAGTTACTAAAATCATGTAACTCCGTTCGGTTGGCTGCCTCAAGTGCCTGGTACTATTTTGTGCTCACAGAATAGATATCTATTAAACGTTCTCTGGTTTGTCTGACTAACAAAGATGTAATACGCTGTTTCATGTCTAGTTTCTCTATTTGAAAGCATATGATGTCCTTTCTTGTTTAATTGCTTATTAACTGTGTCAGGCAAACATGATTACTATGTCACTCCATCAAAAGTGAAGGTAAAATACAGAGCACGTAGGACACCCATATGGAACTGATTGCAATGCAAGATAACACAGTTGATGTATTACCAAATATCATATGAGACGTCAAAGCAATAGCAAGCACATCAGATAGGGTCCCACGACACATGATTCATAGTGACAAAAAGGAAGTGAATCACTGATCAAGGGAGGCCGTAGTAACTTATTTTAACACTGTAAAATTAGGTTGTTCATCTTAGCTCCCGAATTCAACCTAGTAGGTGTTTTATACCGGAAGTTAGACATATAATACCGAAGGAAAGTCATTTGAATCAGAGTTCTACGCTAAACAAAAACCACACCCGACATAATTAGAGACTGAAAGACACATCAATAGTAATGTAACAGAAGATTCATACTAATATAGTTGTCAACAGATGCATATAGTGCCGCTAGAACATAGCGACGCATAGAGACAACTTGGCAGTTCTTAGAATGAAATACAGCGTTCTTAGAATAAGATAACTTCTCTCTTGCAGAACCTTGTTTGTGTCATTCTTTTAGTTGTTAATGGCTTCAAATTTCTGAAAAATATAGTAATAATGATGTACTACCTCCACTTCCAAAAAGTAACATTGTTTCACTTCATAAGTGGTGGTACAACTATCTATTATTCAATATATAACAAGTTATTTTAACCAATCATTTTAAATATTCATCGCTCACTCTATCATTGACAAGAAATCTAGAATATGTCAATTTCTCAAATTTGTAGTACATAAAGGACATCAACTTGCAGCTGTAGTATTAATCCTGCATTTTCTCGTTCGGCAAGCAGATATTTTCTAGATGGAACTGACTACAAGTCTTCACACAAAGCATCATTTATATCTGAAACTTACTTTGGTATGTTCCTTTCTATTGGGCCTTACAATCACTTATTTACTGATTAAGGTTAATTAGTGTCTCTCTTATGTTACGCAATATATACCTAGTACAGTGAGCATCTATCGGAAATTAGCATAGCACACAATTGGAAGATTATCCATGATAATAAAACGATAGTAAGGACATCAATGGGAGCTATTATTATACATCGTACAATCAAGTAGCTATTTGTAGACGAGAGATCCTACGTGTACTTGTAGGACTAAACACAATGAGCACAAAGTATAACTAGTATAACTTCAGTAGACCTCTTATTGGAAAGTGAGTAGTGGTTCTATAATATGGATCTATATATATGCTTAATGATGGCAGATGAACTTCATGGGTCATATTAAAAGGTTTCTGTGGCATACGGTGGATGTAAAAACCAGTTCGTAAAAAGAGACTGCTGCAAGGAGTTCAAAAAACACTAGAGAGCAAGAATAAAATCTCAAAGTACTCAATCCTCATACATTCTTGGAGCACAAATTCCTAATAGCTTTTCTACTGATTGATTGTCTGTGCTATTGAGCTCAAAGGACACTATAACAGACACCATAATCTCACCCATGACCCGTCCCTCGTCCCCAAGGACACTTGCGGAGGTCAAATCATATTATGCTCCTAAACAAGCTCATATTCCTCATAAAGATAAAATCTTGCAAATGTAATGTCTACTCTAGAAGCAAAATTAAGCAAATAGACCTTTCTTCTGCTTGCAAACATAGCTGATATTACTTCATTAAAAACATCATAAATTCATAATCCACTGGCACGTTAAAAATCAATCAATAACTGCTTCATATTTTCCAATCAATCGCATATAAAAATTGCCCAGTTGCAATAACTCGTCCTAATCAAAAGGCGATGCCGGGAAAAGAGTAAGTACCTGAAGATGGAGACATACTCTTGTTAGAAGGTGGTTCGGGGTCTGGACGGGTGGCGTAGCAACGGGCTGAGCGAGAATTGCGTCTAAGGAGATTTACAGAAGACGAGCCGCAGATGGATGGTGTGTAGCTGATTGTTGTCGGCGCCGCCTTGAAACTGTAGACTGGTGGTGGAGGATGGTTGTAGTGATAGGGGTTAGCTCTCATCGGAACAGGACTACACGACGCCATTTTTGGGCAAATTTTCAGCTATTTCAGTTTTTATGTTTTCTTAATGATGATACACAAATGTTTTGGGCTAAGCTCCCGTCCGCTGCGATTTCTTGGGTCTAGTCTAGGACGAGGAGGTTTCGGATTTCCTACAGTCCATTTTGTTAGAGTTGGGCCACAAAAGAACATTTTGCGTTAAAAGGCCTGATATCAGTTACTAATTTTTTTTATAATCGTTCTATTACTAGGATAATCGAAACGAAATACAAATGTATCCTTCAGTATAATTATGAGTGAGTTGGTTGACAAAACATGAGACGAACCAAGAACCATAGTTCTTTATTAATATGAATTATGAATAATGCTCAACTCAGCTACACCCAAGACTTATATCCCCTCTCCAAAATTATAGAAGCAACTGATATAAGAAACACTTCCGAAGCGTTTTTACAGTTTTGCTAATTAAATTGGAAATTGCAACCCATCCCATGTTTATATAGTATTTGTAGTCGAGTCCCAATACTTACATTTTCCGGGCCATATCATATGTATTACGTGGTTGTGTACTTTATTGTCACAAAGCCGAAGTCACATTTATTTGTTTGTGTCAGGATGTCACATGAGATTGATTTTGTGTCAATACTTCTCGTGTACAGTACCGTATGTGTCTATTAGAAGTCACATAAATACATATTGTGACATTTAACTCATTTATGTGACTGTTTCATACTGTAACTTAAGATGGTTGTTTTTAGTAGTGTAATCTAACAGTTACTCAATTGTATTTACGAAATCTAAAATGGTGTTAAGTGTAATTAACTCTTTACTTAATTATTTTAATTTATTTTCTTAAACTTAATTATTTTAATTTAATTTCTTAAACTGCACGATTATTTACGGGTTGTTTGGCCAAGGACTAGCTAGTTGAGTTTTGAGAGTTAATTAGTTGATGAATAATAAAAGACTTTAACTGTAAATTGAGTATTATGTTTGGTATGATTTAAAAGTTTTGTAGTTTTTAAGTGGGAATAATTAGGGCTGGCAGTTTTGAGTTTGACTCGACAAATCGTTCAAAATCCGATCAAATCCAATGAATCAAAAACCACTATAGATCCATTTACATTATGACTTGATCCAAACTCATTTTAGATCCAGTTGGATCCAGAACCAACAAAACCCATCTTAAAACCAAATGGATCTAATTAAAAAACCACAAAAAGACTTGCAAAAGTGCAACTAAATCATTATTGACTCATTTCAGTTTCAGTGAGACACGAAAATCCCTTTCCTCGCTAAACCCTCACTCCGATCATCTCTCTCGATGGAATCTGCCGCCGTCCAACATGTATCTTTACCGCCGTTCTTCGCCTATCTAGGTATGTTCCATTGACGTTGTTCTTCGCCAACCCTCTCCCTCCGCCGCCGTCAATTCTCGTCAACAAACAATTCCACACGAAGGCGTTTCACCATGGACAACACACCTACTATCAATCGATCGGATTCAAGGTTAGGATTTCTGATTTTCCTTTGAATCTCTAATTGCACATGAATTTTGATTCAAATTTTATGTACATGAACTAGGTGAAGGCTTCATAGCTAGTACTACTGCCGGTAGTATAATGTGACCTAAAACCAAACTTAATGATCAATAAATTATGTGATTTTCAAAGTAGTAATGCTACTATTAAGGGATGAATAGTTGATTACTAGTTGGAATTGATATAAGCTTAATTTAATGAATATTTGCTTATTTGCTAATCAGCTCCTACTTGTTAGCAAAAAGTATGATTATTAGAATTACCAGAAGCTTTGATACTAAGTAGGTTTTTTGCTTTTTCTACTGCATTGGTAAACTCCTGTTTAATTATATAAAAATCAAACTAGCCTTGGTTCATTATCTACCTATGTGCTTGCTTGATCATCTTGTTGATCTTCTTTTTATTGAAGTTCTCTGTTTAATTCGTGTGAGTAGATGGTAGGACTGTAAGAGTATATCCAATTTAATTCTCTGTTTATTGAAGTTCTCTGTTTAATTCTGAAGTTAGCCTTGGTTCATTTCTTTTTTTCAGTCATGATGTAATCGGATTTTGGGTGGTTAGCATCTATTTTATTGGCTCTGTTTGTGTGTTTCTTGATTTTGTAGTCCTCTAAGCCTTATTGAATTGAACAGTACGTTTCATTTTCTGCATCAGAAGCTGTTTGGTTTTAGCTGCATCAGAAGTACGTTTCAATTTGATTTGTATAGTGTACCTGCTTAGATCGAGTCATTCAACCTGCAAAGATTTCATCTTTTGGTTCATCAGGATTGATATGTGTACTGTATACTAGATTGGTTCATCAAGGTTGATTTCTGAATATGTGAAGCTGTTTACCCAACTTGGCTGCTCCTGGTGATAAATCACCTTGAGTCGAATAATATCTTAAAAGACTGTATAAAGTAGTACAGATTTGAGTGAAGCTGTATCTTGTTGTGGAAAAATCAGATATTTGGATTGTTTCAGTTCATTCTGTTCACTTGCTTTTGGATAAACTTACCTGATGTTTCATCATATTTTTTTTATGTTGCAGTTCTGTTTGTGCTGCTTCAAGGGCCGTCAAGCAAGAGCGCTTCTACGTGATTTTTTGTTTTGCTTATGAAAAGCAAAAAAATAGATACTATGTATATGAAACAGTTGAAGATTTGAGATTGAATAGGCATCTATTTTATTATAGAAAACACATTTATGTATGAATATTTTTAGTTTACAATCTGTTTTTGACCTCTTGTTTATGTTAGTATTGATTCTAAGTCACTCATCTTGTTGAGTAAAAACTGGTTCAATTTCTAAGTCATAGAGGTTCATTTTGTGAGTCATAGATCGGATCTGTGATGGTTCTACTTTGGTTCCAGCATGGATCGATTCGGATCCAGAGTCGGATCTGGATCCATTCTAGAAACCACAAAAATGACTCCCTTAGGATCCGAGTCAATTTTGAGCTAAATCAATTTTGAGCTAAATCAATTTTGAGTTGATTCAAATCCAATCCATATCCTATAATTGACAGCCCTAGGTTTAATATGCTTTATAGATCGGGTTAGTCCATCGGGAAAGAACAATGTAACGAATTATAAGTACAAACCCGATATTGTGTTGTGTACATCAGCACTCCAATTTTTCGCAAGTAGGAAAATTGGCCCTACCAGAACCCAGTCCGGTCCAGACCTGGACCGTTTTTACGAGCTAGGGCTAATCCAAAAGTACAATATGGGCGTACACTTCAAAAGCAAGTCCGTAGGTCGGACATGTGCCTAACTTCCAGGCCTGTGGGCGTGACCCTCTTATTTTCACGAAACTTCATATGTATATTTCTATAAAAGGAAATTGATCCACATTTGTATATCACTTTTCCCACATTTACACCAATTTTGCAGCCTTCACAACACTTTTAAATTATCATTTAGAATTATTCACCACACTAAACGGACAAAGTTTGATTGGACAGAGGTAATACTAAGTAAACACGAAATAGTACAAGAGATTGTTGTAGTGCATCGCTCTTGCCCAAGTCCAAGAAGAAGTCTCGACTCTCGAGCCCATCAGCATTCTGGCCAACAAAGTGTTATCACTGAGTAATACAAAATACATCATCACTATACTTGAGGAGTTGAGGTAGATAACAATCTCATTTCGATCCCGTCAAACTATACATTTATAATCTCTTTCGACTTTGGAATACTACATCAATAAATTTAGATTGATCAATTAGAGGACGCCGATTTCAACATCTTAACACATAGATGCAAATTCGCAAATACATGATGTTTTAGATTTGATTTGGGACTAGGGACTAAATCAGGAGGAGCCATATGTGGTATATCTTGAAATTTTAAAAGTAACTTGTTTTTCACAAGTTAAATCAACGACTATATAAGATTTGACTCTTAAGTCATGAAAAAGGTTATTTATATATAATTTAGCCCCGTAATTCGATGTCTTATGTCCGCCCCTGACGTCGGGTCGGGATGGAGATATTTGGGGAAGGACTAAGGAGGAAGCCAAGGGAGTGGCAAGGCCACGAGTAAGGAGGAAGAAGTGAGACAAGGACCACACGAAGAAGAGATGAAATTGTGGTGTTTTTAATAGCCCACGAGAGCACCCCAAAACAAAATTACATACTCCGCTGGATGCCTGAGGGATCTTATAATTCTTACTTTCTTAGAGTAGTTGTGACGAAATTGACAATATGGGAATGGGAGAAGAGGACCATCTAGAACCACCAGAAGCATCCATACTATACACGACAAGAAACATGGCGCCTTCATCTAATATCTAATCCTAATTTTTGCATATTTCAACCCCTTTATTACTATTCTATCCTCAACTAGCGAACTATCTCCATTCCTTTTTCCTAATCCTGGTCCTTAGTTACTCATGTGATACTGGCTCAATCTTGAGCAGAAACGAGTTAGTCTGAATGGAGTGGAGTTTGGATCGTTAACATAAACGAGTAAAAAATGGGTTCAAGTCTGAAAATTGTTAAATCTTAGGTAGTGTTTGTCATTACTGGGAAACAACATTTATCTACTTTTGGAAGAAAAAAAGCAGAATTTGATTGTTTTATTTCGCGACTTCTGCTTTGATTTTCTTTAAAAAAGCAGGTAACCACTTGCTTTTGAGAAGCAGTTCAAGGGTTGCTTTTACTGTACAAATCAATTCAGTTTGTTTTTTTTTTTTCTAATTAGCAAACACCTGCAACTTTTTTCTCAAAATCACTTTTTTATCACTTTAAGCAAAAGCAGGTTAAAATCAAATTCGAAAAGCAATGGCAAACACTCACTTAACGTGTTTACCGAGTCTAATTTATTGAAATAAATGTAAACATTACATTTATTTAAATAGCAAGTTTAACGAGCCTTATCGAGTCTGTTAATGACAGATTTTCACAAACGACAAATAAACATAAAAGAAGGCAAGAAAAATATGGAACCGTGATTTTATTGATATTTTATGAATTGTTGATTCCTCTAATTATACAAACGAGCTTACCGTGGTCAAAATAGTTGTTCCCGAATGGGAATTTAGCCTATAATTTGCTCTCTAATGATACTGGTTTGAGGAGAGGTTGGGGCAGAAAGTGGTTTAGGTGTTTGGTTCAGGGGTTCGATTGTTTTGTTTGTTTCCAATGGTTGAGTTTTGATCAGGTCTGGTTGTAATCGAGCATCTCTTATGCTCCTTTTTTATTAATGAAAAATTTTGCCGTTTCCAAAAAAAAAAAAGTGTTCCCAATTTGGTGTTTAGACTAGGTAATGGGTAGATAGAGAACGAGCCAATTTCATCACTCGACTCGTTTACTTTATTAAATTATTGAATGTGCGGAACCAAATCAAACCCTTGTTAAAACTAAAACATAAAATAAGATCCCCACTCACTGCAAGTCCAGACTTCGGGTGACTCCAGTCTAATTTTTATTTTGAAAGTAGATTTATGAAAGATGCAATTAACAGGATCCATAATAAAATCGTGGCACTGCAGTTAGGGCATTTTAGTAAACACGTTAACCGGAATCAATTTTCAACCAGTCAAATAAAATGCGGGGTGGCGCATGTCATTTGTCAGCTTACCAGAAAACGCCGTATATATCTACTTGCTTGTATATTCCGTGTTCATTCATTCAACAACTCCGTTCGTCTACTGTGTGCTTACCTGACCTCTCAATCCACACCAATCTTCCCTTCCATAGTTCCATCTCTCTGCAGATCAACAAAGCCTCTTCAATCCTCCATTACCCGCTGCAAATTCTCCAGGTTGTAGTTTCCAATCAGAAGTTAAACCACTTCAATCGCTTTCCGTTGGAGGAATCTCATTTGGAATCGTTGAAGATGGAGACAGTTGCCGCTTTCTGCTCTCCTATGGGCACCGTCGTTTCTCATTCCGACTTGCACCCCCTCCGATCTAAGGCCTTCCTCTCTAAACCTTCCGTTCTTCAGGTAATTTCGTATTTCTCTTTACATTTCTATCACTTTTATTTACCGTAACGTAAGCTTTTCTATTTGCACACATCACAATCTAGTGATCTACAGCTGATGAAACTAGACGTAATTTCGAATTTTCGGAGATGTTATTGTTTTACCTGCATTATTCTGTGTTCTACGATTCTAGCATAATGATTTGTTGAAACGAGGAACTAATCTGAAGAAGATTGTTGAATCGAGCACTGATTTGTATTTTGACATTTATTGTTAGTGTTGAATTGAAGATTCGATTTGACGTAGACGATTGAGATTGAGCTAAACAATCACTAGCTTCGCACTTATTGATAACTTTGGGGATTTAGTGTATTGACATTAGATTTGTTATCCTTTGCAGCAAAGAGCGTTAGTTTCTCGTGGAAATAGGAAGGTTGGTCTTGTGAGCCGAAAGAGCTTGGCAATTAGAGCATCTGTTCAACCACCTTCTGATGGTTCTGGAAGTTCGATTGCTCCGCTTCAGTTGGAGTCACCCACTGGACAGTTTCTCACTCAGATTCTCGTAAACCACCCGCATCTTGTGCCGGCTGCGGTGGATCAGCAGCTTGAACAGCTTCAGACTGATCGAGAGTCCGAAAAGGAGAAAGAGGAGCCATCTGCTTCTGGTACTGATCTAGTGCTATACAGGTTAGTTTAAGCTCTGTGTTTCCCAATTCACAAAATTAGAACCAGATTTCTTAATTTTGGTTAAGCAGTTTCGGTCGAATATGATGAATACTTACCAGTTTTGTTCCTTTAATAGGAGAATTGCGGAATTGAAAGAAAATGAAAGGAGAAAGGCCTTGGAAGAGATACTGTATACACTGGTGGTACAGAAGTTCATGGATGCTAATGTCCCTTTGGTTCCCACTGTCGCCCCTGATAGGTCTGGGCGCGTCGATACCTGGCCAACCCAACAAGAGAAGCTTGCTAGACTTCACTCTCCTGAAGCTTTTGAGATGATTCAGAATCACCTGGCTCTCACTCTTGGGAGTCGTATAGCTGATGCAAATGCAGTTGCTCAAATAAGTAAACTGAGGGTTGGACAGGTATATGCAGCTTCTATCATGTATGGATATTTCCTCAAACGGGTTGACCAGAGGTTTCAGTTGGAGAAGACAATGAAGGTCCTTCCACAGGGTATTGACATGGAAAGTAATGATGCCCAACAAGTTAGAGCGGAGGAGTGGAGGCCCAACACTTTCCAGGCTCAACAAAATGCTCAATCAAACCCTCAAGCGTCTTCATCGTCTGATGGTATTGGTGGAAGTTTTGATGGGATCAAACCGTCAAGGTTGAGAACTTATGTTATGTCATTTGATTCGGATACACTGCAGAAATATGCAACCATTAGGTCCAAAGAGTCAGTCAGTATAATTGAAAAACATACAGAAGCCTTGTTTGGTAAACCTGAGATCGTCATCACACCCCAAGGTACCATTGATTCTTCCAGAGATGAAACCATCAATATTAGCTTTGATAGTCTAAGAAGACTAGTCCTTGAGGCTGTGACCTTCGGTTCGTTTCTTTGGGATGTTGAGAGCTACGTGGACTCGAGGTACCATTTCGTTGCAAATTAAGTAGCAATTGTCTAGGCACAAGAAAAGTTCTGTGGGATTCCTGTGGAGTATGATTTTGATGGACTAGCTATCATTCTCTATTGACATTGTAAATAGTAGCAGTGCTTAATTTATTCTTAGCAGTCATACGGTCAATTCAGGATCCCTTCTCGTTGATATTAGTGTATTTTATTTCTGTCTTCACTCTTCAACATCTATTGTGTGGTTACAGAAATGTGTTTATTATACTTCTTTGAGTACTTCAAGTGACAAAGTTTGGTTGAAATCTTAATAGTATTGCCAATACTGTGCTATTCATTTGGATAAATTCACAGATTTATATGTAAAACAGAACGTCAAAGTGCATTGTTAAGACCTGTGTTAAAATTCTTAGATTCATTTATTGTGGGATCTGAAACTCTTGGACTTCTCTTAGATGCTAGTTTTATATTTTGGTAGTTCTTGGCTTGTTATGTAGTTGGTAGCTCATCTCGACTAATAATCGATTTTGACTGCTAACATTATGCGAAACCAAT
>JAYMSL010000944.1:0-19623 GCA_036897195.1 Plantago coronopus
AACCCAACCTTCAACACATAATCCTTCATCTTTCTTCTCAACTCCTCAACACTACCAAATGTATCTCCCTCCTTAAATTCTTTATCCCAAGAATCATCTGTATCTGCAAACTCATCCCCAATCCACTCATCATCAGGTACTTCTTCATCCCTGAATTCCTCATCATCACCAGACCAATCAAGTTCTACAAGCTGAGAAAATAGAAAATCAGAAACACTATTATCAGAAATCAGAAATCATTAATAGAAAATCAGAAATAGAAAATAGAAAATCAGAAATAGAAAATCATTAATTTTCAGAAATAGAAAATCAGAAATAGAAAATCAGTAACAGAAATCAGAAAATCATTAATTTTCAGAAATCAGAAATCATTAATTGCAGTCAAAATACTATTATCAGAAATCAGAAAATCAGAAATCATAAATCAAAAATCAAAAATCATTAATCAGAAATCAGTTATACCTGCAAATCAGTAGGGTCCATGGCCTGCTCATCTACATGCTCCTCATCTCCATGCTCTGTCTCATCATTGGCTTGATCAGCTTCATCTCCATGCTCTGCCTCCTCACCTTGCTCCCCACCTTGTTCATCACCACCTTCCCCACCTTGTTCCTCATCATCACTATCAGATTCAGGTTGAAACCTCTTGAAACCAACAGCCTCATCTTCACTAGCATATAAATACTCATCTACAGGCTCATCATCATCCCAATCAAACACCTCTCTTTCCCCATCACTACCACTATCCAGCTCCCCTGCCCTAGGACAATTGACCTCCCCTGTTCTATCATTCTCTAAATCATCATTTTCCTCAGAAACCCATGATGATACTTTCCCATCTACCCTATCCCCACTCTCACTATCAGACTCAACTACAACACTCTTCCCTTTTTTTTTCCTTAATTCTGCAGCCCTAAGCTCTTCTTCAGAAGGATTAAAGAAAGGATCCTGATTGAAAGCCCCATCATTATCAGAAATCTTAACTGGAGAATTGCGGGAGAAAAAATCATCAAATAAATAGTCCACATCATTCACCACATCCAAGTCTACAACTTTTTTCAAAGGAGTTTCAGGTAGATGAATTGGAATGTAAATATCATCATGAGTGACTGGAGAAGAAGGAGTTTCTTGAGTGACTGGAGGAGTTTCTTGGGTGACTGGAGGAGTTGGTTGTTGAGTGATTGGAGGACTTGGTTCATTTTGTGTAGATGGAGGAATTGGTTCATTTGAAAAAATGATTTCTTCATCAGAATCAGAAGAATCACCAGTCATGTCCACAAAAATTGGTTCAGTTGGAACTTGAGCTGAATAGAAAGGTCTACTCTTTCCTCTCCTATGCCTAAACACCCTCCTTCTAACAGGTTCATCATCATTGGCTTGTGATTGAGTTTGGGGTGGGGGGACATACTCTACATCAACACCCTCACATTCCTCATACAATTCTTGTCTCCTAGATTTACCCTTCTTCTTTCTAGCAGAAGTATCAATAGCTAAGGGTTCTACATCAGCAGTCATCACATGAAGTTCCATTTCCTTTAACACATCATTCTTCTCAAAAGCTAACCTTAATGCATTTTCTGAATCTATTTCTATTTGTTCCATACCAGTCCCAACATCGGCTACTATGGTAAAACACAGAGTATGCTCAGTTTGCACACCCTCTAACACATTCTCCAGAATATCATTAAGAAGCTTAGCTTGAGTGTACCTTTTTGCATCAACATTAGTTATCATAAACTGCTCCCTTGCAAAATGAACACGCAAGTTAAACCTCCCACTCATTCTACCTGCAACACGTAGACAAAGCAAGCAAGAACACTGAGTTTTCAGCTAAAGTTCAATGAAGGTTTACTATCTTACAGAAAAACCCTAGGTTCCGAAAAATCAAAATCTTCCAAAATTGAACTCGAAAACATGTTTACAACAACAATATGAACTGTAATTGCAAAGAAAATAAAAAAAAAATTCAAACTTATGAACAGTAACTTACCTCTTTTGCTCGATTCCACTCCGTTTCGAAGCAATCCAATGCTCAGACGTTGTTGTAGACGTTACCAATGGCGAAATCGGTGATTTTCCGGCATCAATTTCGGTGAAAAGTCGACGGTAATGGTGAAGTCGGAGATGGCAGAAGGAAGGAGACGAAAAGGATGGCGGGAGGTTTTTTTACTGTGTGTAACGTGTTTGTGTAATTTCAATTTAGGTAATAACCTAAATTTTACCTAAGGCCATGTTTGGAAGCAAGAAATGAAGCTGGGACTATTTTAAGTGGTTTGACCTTTTTTGAGTTTCAGGACCTAAGTGTAATTGATACACTAAAAGGATTCAGATGCAAAGTGTGTAACCATGAAGGGGTCTGATAGTAATTGTCCCATAATAAATAGGACTATCCTAATAGTAGATACATGAGTTCCTCGTGTAAAATATCTCCTTTCTCATGGGTTGACATGGCTCGACTCTTGGCTAGGCAAATGAAGCCTAGACATACTAGACAAAAGGTATGATCATCTCCAACTCCTAAATCTGATAAAAGAAGAGTCCGCCCTACTTAAGGAAAAAAAGTACCAATATTTTCTGGATTGTTCTCTTAGTAAGACTTTGTTATTTTCAAATTAAAAATTAAATTCAGCTTCACGCAGTTTAGTTAATTTCAAGTTTTAGTTAGTTCAAAATTATCATTTAGTTAACTTCCGTATTCAGTTTCATGCAGTTTAGTTAAATTTTATTTAGTTCAAAATTATCATTTAATTCAGTTCAGAAATTCTCAACTGAAAAATAGAAAAATATTGGTTAACTCTAGTGCAATATTGTAATTTTTTAGTAGTCTCAGATTTTGTGTTCTTTTCACATTTAACCGTGTCTATGATCATATTTTATGCATCCATTCTTAAGCGCTACTCACATCCAACTCGAAACTATGTGTAACCCGCATAGAGAACTTACCTAACTATTCGCAATGGGAAATCACAGAGCATCTCATAAATCATCATATGGTTAATCACTTAATGTTTTGACCACCTTAGATATCTTGAAAATCTCCCCAGACTCATTTTTAGGGTAAAAGTAGGGGTTCCTTACGAGTGTTGGTCCACCAAATTTTCAGCCGAGAAGTGTCAACTGGAAATTTATACTCCACTTAGACAGGTGAAAGAAAAGTGGATATGAGCAATTGTGGGCTAGTCTGTGTACTTGCATTACATAAATATAGTAATTCGAATTCGATGTTGAAGAAGAAGAAACTACAGAAAGCATGTTGAACCATTCCAGATTTCACTACATATGAAATGTACACTACATATCATGTCTTACAGGGCCCAGTACAGACTGGATTCTAAGCATCCTGAAACTCCTAAACTACAGTCTCTGAGGACTGAGGATACTAAGAATACCCAAATCAGACATATAACCAAGAATCGAAAAACAGCCCGGGAAGTAAATATTCATGACCCAACAAAAAGAAAAGTAAATATTCATGGGGATACTTGGGATGGGGTCCCTCTGTAAATTAAAGGCGAATCCACTTCTATTAGGTAGACAACAAATGTAGGATAGACTCAGCAAAAGAGAATAATGTGGGTGTTCAGAAACTTATTTCCCATATAGTTGAAAGCCACAAATAAATATAATGAATCGACAGCCTACCGCCAGCTTCAAGATTCGTTTGCATATTTACAACATAGAAACTAGTAGAATCCATTAACTAAAGAAACGTCAAGAAGGGAAATGACTAAATGTCAGGAAACGCAACAGGTCAAGATGAGCTCAAAAGAAAAGAAAAAAAAAAAGGGATTTTAAAACTGTAGTTATGTACTCTTCGAAAGCTAAGAATGTCAGTCATGGCGTGACCCATGGTTTCCAGGATCAAACCATTGCAAGTCGCATGGCAACCAGTACGGAACTATTTAGACCAAAGAATGCTGGTAGAACATACACTCTTGTTTATACTCAACGGCCTGAGATCCCCAAAAGGTACAGGCGTTTCGCATTGACTCTCCCTCAATGAAGTCCACTATGTGAGATCTCAAGCCAACTACTATGAGCAGATGGAGCTTACTAATGACACAGAGCTTCCCCGTGCGTGACCCATCTCGCAAAGCTATCTGAGAATTCCTTTAGAACTTCTTCGCTATAGCCTAAGTTTGTTACAGCATGCTTCCTCTCCTACAGAGAGAATATAGCCAGTAATGCATCAAATGGAATTATCAACACAAAACCTTAAACTATTGAAGGATATTAAAAACACAATACATAGATGTATGCTTGGATTCCTACCACTGCAAAGCAAGGAGAATAGCATTGCATACTCTGCTTTTATGATGCGCAGAGATACATAATGTCGAATACTAATAAAGATGGACATAAGGATACATAATGGTGCATATGTTTCACTCGGTTTTAATTCCGTCATCAGGCTACTAAAAGAATACCAATAAGGTTCAACAGCTCTGTTTGGCAATGTACATGTGAAGACTGATATTGCTATACATTTAGGTAGTAGTAGAAGGACTTCATCAGATTCATCAAACTTAGATTAGAATGTTTGGGCCGGGTGATGTTTCAAAAACAAAAGTAAGTCATCTATTGAACTATATAGACCGTTGGATAAAAAACAAGGTGAAGTGTTTAAGACAATCACAGTATGATGATAAGGGGATGATTTTGTACAATCATAATCGACACATTTCAGCTAACATGCACAAATTTACAGATAGACAGGACAGGAGATGAGCCTTCCCAATACCAGAGAACTCATTCCACAAAAGAGCATTTATTACATTTGAACTTATAAATTTCTTTATAGTGAAACTTCATTTCCAAATGTTGAGCTTGATACAAAAGAAACTAACCTTCATCCTAGGCCCACATTCACTTGAAGATGGTGTAGCTCCTGTGGCCATTCCATTGATGATGTTCTCTGACGATAGTACAGCAGGAGAGGATAGCATCAGTGACCTGCACATGGGCGATTGAAATGTAGATAAGCTTAGCTTCGTCAAACAAATTGAAACTCCACTTGTCAACAGATGCCCAAAAAACTATTGGGAAAATTTCATCATTTAGTTTGAATTGGGAAAATCAGGAAGTTCAAGAAAATTTGAAACAACTCAATTATCTGATTATATATGTCAGTTCTCTTTGACACTACAAACAAGAAACTAACATTTCCATCAAAATCAAGGGGCTGCTAAACAAATGGAAAATAAGGGGGGCAAAATACTATTTTTCTAGAAAGTTTGATAATCCACAATTAATTTTCTATTCACACATTCACCTTCAAACAAATGGAGCCTAAGTGATCAATTCCGATGTGAAGAGAAATGATTATGAAAATTCTAATTTTCCTTCATTTGGTATCCCTCAAAGTCGAACCAAATGAAGCCTGAGGGATCTAGTCTGATAAGAAATTAGCCAAGCATGGACTGAATTTTTAGCCAACTTTTACTTCAACACAGGCTCATTGTTTTAACATGCTGATGCGCACATATTATTCCGGGAATTGGGGAGGAGATATCAGGTATGGAGATGTTGGGGCATCCCTGTTACCGGCGATCTGGTTTATTAAGAATGAAATATGTACAACTGCTACTGCTGATCACAGATGAGGGATTACAATCATATTAGAAAAGAAACAAAAGGTAATCCAAAAGGTTGGGTCAGCTGATCAAGTAACTCTTTGTAGAAGCATACCTTTCCAATAACTCTTCCTCACAAGAATTCCCAGAGGAAGAAAGCCATTCCAAGTCCAAAAAGTTTGAGCTGTCAATTCTGTCAGCATAGTCATGCTCAAGAAATCGTTCGCGGTGTATCTCAGTAGCAAAATCCTTATCATGTGTTGGAGTGTAACTGCAGAATGAACAAAGAAACCAAAGGGGCTGTTACCATCAATTCATCATAACTCAAAAGGGAGAATGGAATCCCAAATGACCCGAGACTATGAAATATACTTATTAAACAAGCGGGAAAAGTCAGAGCTAGCTTGTAGATAGTTTTAAAAACTACTTGGAAGGACTTGGATAGTTTTGAGGACTGAGAAGATATCTACCAGCAGAGCTCGCCGCACTCTCACACTACAGTACTAGTGTTCTTCACGTGCGAAGACCAAAAAAATGATAATACCAATTTGCAAGGGTTATAATGTCTCAAAAGGAAGTCGGGGTCCAAAAGAAGGCACATTGGCACATTTTAAAAAATCAATTTGCATCACCATATCCAGGAGGTGGATAACTGAGAAAGGCATAAATCTTTATCAAGGACAAGAATAGTATGTTACTCAGCATACAGATTCAAGCATGCATTGTCATTTCGTTTAAAAAATTCTGGTGGGCCCATCCCTTATAACCCTTTTACTCATTAGAAATCCATCCGAACTACTGCTAGAATCACTTGAAGTTTAACGTAAAAGAAGATAAAAGAGCAGTGTCAGTTTCATCACAAGTGCCCCACTTCAATTCTTGGAATTAGCCCTCAAAGAGAGACTTATCAGCTAATTAAAGAGCAAAGTACCTTGAATATGCCAGCTCACTTTCAGCAGTTGACATTTCAGGTGATGATTCAGAATGCACCCTTGCCCCTTTAGCCTCACCGGTGAAGTTGGGACTTGGAGAACCCTTATGCATGTTTGAGACATTCGTGGAAGAGTGACTTCCACGAATAACATTCTCTGACCATGATCGTTTAAAAGACAGCCTAAAATGCACGATTAGGATATTGGATAAGACTACAAAATCTACCAATGTCAGTTTAATTATTGCCTAACAAGCATATACTCCCTCCGTTCCAATAAAAGTTCCAATATATTTCCTCCGTCCTGCCCGAAGCTTCCCATTTAACTTTACAGTTAACCAAATAAGGGAGTATTCATTTTGATTTTTAAGTAAAGTATTGATAGTGGGTTTGAAAAGTAGATATAGTTATTGTTAGTGGGTTTGAAAAGTTAGTGGGTATATAACTTTCGACTAAATTTATTGTTGTTATTGGAAGTAGTATGTACAAAAATGAAAATGGGAAGCTTTAAATGGGATAGCCGAAATGGAAATATGGGAAGCTTCGGGCAGGACGGAAAAAGTAGATGCTTTCTCTTCAAGTAAGATAAACTAGTGAAATATTAGTTTGTGTGGGACTGGGTATTATGCTGAGAAAGTGGAAAGTGAGTGAAAAAGTAATAAAGAGAATTAAGAAATCGATGACAAAGTAAGAAAAATAAATAATACTAAAGAATTAGTTAGTGGGACAAAAATTTCCTTATTTAAGTCAGTAAGTTTGTAATGTAACTCCAAATAAGGAAAGATAGGAATCTTTTATTGGAAAGGAGTGAGTAATTAGAAATTCATCATCCACCATACATAATAGTACCTGTTATTTTCATCAAGATTTGATTGTCCATTTCGTCCTACATTATAATGTTGGTCTGCGTCAAGCTCCCACACATCAGGTTTACCTGGTTGAGGTTGAAAATGCCCCAAAAACCTGCTCAAATATCATCGTTCAGTTATTTTAACGCTTTATCTGTAACTTTATCAC
This sequence comes from Plantago coronopus, assembly GCA_036897195.1. Lineage (NCBI taxonomy): Eukaryota > Viridiplantae > Streptophyta > Magnoliopsida > Lamiales > Plantaginaceae > Plantago > Plantago coronopus. The sequence continues at coordinate 7,522 of JAYMSL010000944.1, forward strand.
AGGCAGATAGATGAAAACATCTTCAGATGGATTACAATATTTGCATCTCAGGAGAGGAGCAATTTATCCCCGGTTTACTCCGAATGAGATTGAACTCCACATCCATTGTCATTACTTATGTTATGGCTAGTCGTAAGTAAAATTCAAAGGACGGCATATGAGCAACAAAACATACACATTGATGGCATTCTGTTTCTCCACATCCATGTACGCATTGCTGTAGTATCTTTGGAGAGTCCTAAAGAATTCCTGCGATTGTGTTGCAGCTTTCCACTGACCTCTCCTCTGAGAGAAAATCTGTGGTGAATTCAAATTTTAGAATATCTACTAGTGCATAAGAATATGCAACTGAAAAGTAAAATGTTCAACATAAAGATTAATTACTGAATTAAACACTCAAATTTGACATTTTTTCGAAGGTAAACCAGCCCCTTCATCGCGAGTTCGCGACCATATTACTCACTGTTACTAAAGAATGTCTGCCCAACAAGGATGGCCAAAAACATTATAATCAAAGCCCACCCAGTTCAATGACTACAGGCACTTGCTCAACATTCTATAGTAGTTTTAAGAACCCAATGGCCTACAAACTTCTTTGTTCACCAGTATCACACAATGGTTTCCATGATTAATTATCTCAGATATTTTAGTTCACACTCACTGCATAAAGAAAACTTTTAGATCATATACCAATTCTCAGACCAAACTAATAACCATATTTGCTAGTTTTGCAATGAAATGAAAAGGAAGAGAGCCTGAGTTAGTTAAGAATTGACTGAGCTTTGGGAAAAGAAACAGTATCTTAGGTTATTTTAAATCATTATTGATAGGATTCAGTATCTTGGGGTATTGCTTTCAGCCTTTTCTTTTATGAGTTCCAAGGTTGTGATTCGAGTTGTAAATTATCTAAGGCTTCAAGATTTTAATCTCTTTCACAGAATTTTGGGATTTTATTTGCTCTATCAGTAATATGTACAGCAAAGTGCCGATTACTTTGTTCATATTTATTTTAATTCCAATCCATATCCCGCAAGATCCGGAGTTCGCAAACTCAAATTCATCTGGTCACTGTAATTAAAGAGGTTAGATCTCATCAATAGTAACTTGATCATGAAGGGACAAAGTAACATATTTGTTAAACCTCCAGTGCCTTTGTAATCTATTGAACAAGCAATTAAAACTAGATTCATATTTGCTGACCTTGTTGTGAGCAGCCGATCCTCCATATTGATGCGCAAGGGTATCGCCCATTCTCTCGTAAGAGCTCATCAACTCATCTGCTAAAGGATCATCAAGGTCTATCTTTGTTGAAGTTGTAACTCCCAAGGCACAGAGCTGAAACCCTAAAGCAGCCAAGCCATAAGCATACTGTGCGACATTAGTGCGATCCAGACAGTCTATGCAATTGGTTCGCAGCACCCCCCTTTGGAACTGTGGTGGCTTCCCAGATAGATTGCTGTTATTACTGCTATTGCCTCCACCAGATCTTCCATCTGAATCTTCACATTCATCGAAATTATGCCTCTCCTCTTCATTGTTATAATGTGCAGGATTGCATGTGTCAGCAACAGCAACACCCCTGTGCCAGAGAGCACCCAGAAAATATAAATTCGGCAATGCCAATGCTAGTCATAATTACACTGCGCAGAACATCTGTTTGCTCAGTGATCATTGACAAAAGTAACTTTGTGTAAAACAACAACCCAGTGATGATTGACATCAGAAATTAATCTGGCAACCTATCATATCCATATATTTTAGGCTTGTAAAATACTCCCTCCGGTCTTTTTGAAACTTCCTAACCCCTTGCTTTATCTTGGTTTAAGAAATATTAGTATTATACTCCCTCCGTTTCATTAAAAGCTTCCTAAGGAGACTTTTTTCACGAATTGCTCTAAAATTATAAGACAAAAAATATAGTAAAATTATATTATGAAAATAATTATGCACACTTTTGTAACATAATTTTACTATATATTTTGTCGTATAATTTTAGAGCAATTTGCGGTCAAAGTTCGTGAAAAATGTCTCCTGAGGAAGCTTTTAATGAAACGGAGGGAGTAATAGTTAGTGTGTAGTATTATATAGATAAAGTAGTAAATAATTGATAAATGAGGAGAGGGTGGAGAAAGTGTTGATAAAGTAGGAAAGTTCAATAATAAAAAATTAATGAGTGGAGAAATAACTTATTTGGCTTAGGAAGCTTGTAACGTAACGCCAAATAAGGACAGCTAGGAAGTTTTTATTGGAACAGAGGGAGTATTCGACACTCATAATGCCATCGTAATTTTATTTCATAATAGAATATTGGCTTCATAATGCATGCTCAAGGAAAACAAGTGACTCAACAGAGTAAAAATGAATAAACTCCCTATTAGTAGATGTAAACAGTTCTGTAACACCGCATGTCAAAGCCAAGTTATCAAAAACTAAATCAGTCACTGAAACCCCGGATCATCATATGACCAATCGAATCTGAAAAGAAGATTCATCGGACTCAAGAAGTGACTTGAGTATGTGCTCAGAGTAGTCAATAGCGGCCGGAGCGCCGCTATGGAGCGCCGCTACGGAGCGCCAGGGCCCTTGGCGCTCCTGGCCGCTCCGTAGCGGCCTTGATGTGAATAGCGCCTGGAGCGGGCGCTTCGCATAGCGGAGCGGAGCGTCCGCTCCAACATCGCTAATTCGGCCAACATAATGTGCTATAGCGCTAAAGATTGAAACAGCATGTAAAACCAAATGAATAAAACATGGCCGTCATGCAGAATAAGTAGCCTTACTCAGAAGTAGGCCACTGAAGTTGTTGCGATAGCAATGCGGGTGTTACTTCACAGTAAAAGAATCCTGTCAGGGAGAAAGCATATGTTGCCACCTTTCCCAGGAGCATCAAAACATTTGTTGCTTTGCTGATGGAAAGGAAAGAAAAAAAGGCAAAATGAGAAGGATATTCCACATATATAGGTAGCCTTACCATAAAGAAGCAATAGTAATATACCTCCGAGAAATTTTATGCAAATCCAAATGTAGAAATTTTAGCCGATTCTCATCTGTCATATCATTATTGATGGCTTCAATGGCATTAGCAAATTCTATCCGGAGAATGGATTCTCGGGGCCGCTTTTCGTTTGTCTGTTGGATAGAACATGCGATCAACCACATATAATTGTTACCCGCTGGAAACCGTTTGACGAGATAAAAGGACATTTGATTGCAGCCATTACAAATTTCATTTACATTGGTTTCAAACTTCTACTAGTTCAGCCGATAACAAAACTGCACATGCCAAATCTAATAACGTAAATCATCATACCTTAATCAAGTTCAAAATAATAATAGGTCTCCCATATCTCATGGCAAGATTTTCAAAATGAAGTCTGGTAGCTTCATATGTTTCATCCCTCCTTGACACTGAAAATCAAAGATAAGAGTGCAACAAAATATTTGATATGAGATAAAGCTTCAATCTAGTAAAATATTGACAGTTCCAACAGTGACAAATAGCTGTTCAAACATACATATGATATCAGGTTTAAGAATCAGGCGTGAAGTTTCCTGCGACCAGAATAGTGGGATTGATCCACGGTTTTGGACAACAGAACTGATTTGCATTGGTTCTCCCTCAGGAACATCCTCAGTCACAATTTGCTCGGTCTCCACATCATTTGCCACTCTGCCATTTTCGTTGACACCTCGTCTAAGATATCTGCATCAACAATAACGTAATGGCTCTTAGGCAAAGATTCAAAATCACGGTGCAGGATACAAATGATGAAACTCAAAAGTAAACCAATCAGTAATTGATCAGCGGATTGCGAGCAGAATAATTATGAATTTTGCAATTAGCCCAGCCAAAAAATTGCCAAGACCATGAAAGTCCAGAACAGCATTTTCAGATTTCGTATGCTCCATCGCACCTCAACAACAAACAGAAGTGTGCAAAGTCTTGTGATATTTAAATGGATACACTACAGGTTCTACAAGTTAAACACACGATGAGCAAAGACAAGACTAAACACGACAGGTATCACTTGTGTGGATGCAGACTCCAAAGTAACAGAAACTGTATTCATCTCAATTTTTAAGATACACCATTACACCACCTACGCAAATTTATGCACAACGATTAATTTTCAACAGTAAGATGTACGCAGCCCCCTGATTCGACCAACTAAATAGATATGTCTTTCGTTGTCCAAGAAATAAATCATTGTCGCCGCCTTAGCACGTTAAGATAAAATGACACCTCCAGAAAAGTTTACTAGTGGTATAACCAAATCAGTTCAACAAAGATGCATCTGTGGATTATGGTCTGACCTGGTACCAGCATAATGTCTCGAACGCCTTGCAATAAGAGTGAGCTTAAGACGTCGTCCTGAGATGGAATGCTTAGTCTGCACGCACGAAAATAAATCAATCAACTAAACCAAATATTTTTAAAATTTGTCATTATGGAGACAATATCATACATCACCCAACATGCACTATGATTGTAATAAGAATGAAGAGTGGCCTCAGGTTCCGGGATAGCTTAAGCAGAATTTCAACAGATACTTGTACACGTATGAAAATTTAAAAAATTAATGGCCTCAAATTGAGCAATAAATCACCTGCTCAAATGAACCGTAGACCAATGCGACTGTCCATATAGTATTCTGAAGATCACTCCGTATTTCACGAGTAAGAAACTCATTCCAGACAAACATAGTTTCATACAAGACTTGCCCTGTCTGATTATCACTCATGTTCAATTGAAGACTCCTCATCACATTGTATGAGTAACTATAGTAGAAGTCCTTTGTCAGATCCACCATGCATAATAGCTTCTTGTATCTGCAAAAGCCGTATCAGTTACTTAGTATCCACAATCAAAATCATAGAGAGCAGACTAGTGGACAGAAATTTCAGGGAAAGACCAACATAGGCATATGCTTGAAATGGCAAAACATGCTATACTGTGGCCAGTGTTCATTTGCTGATAAGAGCAAATACTGACAACAGTGTTTAAGAGGACATGCTACCACAAGATATAGCCACTCTTTTTCCTGATAAGGGCAAGTACTATTTTTGGTGTTAAAAAGGACATCCTGCTAAAAATTGTTCAAAGTTAAGTAGTCAAACTACTTTAGATGACTGATGATGGATCCATAGCAAACTGCAAATAGATATGGAATGTATCAACGAGTTGCACTTAAAACAATATCTGCTTTCAGATCTGGATACTAATTACCCATGTACCAATAAATTGACAAGAGATTTGTTAGAAAAGAAAGTGGAGGGAGGGGTCCTTGGTGTACTTAGCTGATTGTACTGTATCACCAAGTACCCTACATGTATTGAGTCGCATTATCAGATCAGATTTATAATATACAAGTAGTAGAAAATGATGTCTTTTCCGCACTTAATATATTGAAGCTCAAAGAGAGTCTACAAAGATAAGAGGGCATGCCCCAATTGGAAGTACAATATCAAATCGATACACAAATGCAAAGCTGTGAACTATCTTACCACGGGAATACTTAAGCTCTAGACCAGGTCCAGGACTTGCATTTGCTAAAGCCCACAAATGCTACAAATCTATAAGCTGATGCTATTTGTAGAAAAGATGATGTTTTGATTACTTGTTTCAGTTCTTTAGATGCAAACAATTACTTTCAGTCATAGGGTGGAAATAAAGGTCGAATGGATTATCCAAATGTAGAATCACCCAAGCTTACGAACACTCCAGGTGCACATACATATCCAGTTAGTAAAGCAATCAGTGAAACGGAACTAACAAAAAACACAACTGGAAATGATTACTTGAGCACAATAGAGTTAAAAACACGAAAGGGCTGAGCTTGACAAAGAATTACAGGTTGCAAAATAGGCCTCTCTTTCATCTAAGCCAATGATACATAAACATGCACATGCCATGTGTGGAAAATACCTGTTCTCACTACGAAAGTTAACCATGCAGGATCTAACTGCAGGATTTGGCAGGGGAATAATCTCACTTTTGGATACTGCATATATGTTATGACCACAAAGGACACCAATCAGCCTCCTTTTTGTTATTAGCACCATGTAATAGGGGCCTAGAAATTTAATGAATCCTGACAAAAAAAAGGAGACCGGATAAGTAAGACAGAGTGTGACCAACTACTGATTCTCTATATAGGAACTAGAAACTGATCCATAGTCAATGATCTGCATACCAACTATGCCATAACAAAGAGTGACAAACTTAAGTCCTCCAGTCGCCCTGTTTCCTTCATTTATCCTTCTCAAGATGTCAGAGCACTCTGCTTCAGTATATGTGGTAGGATCTTCACAAAAATTGAGCTCAGAGGATTCGGACCTGTCTATTTTCAAAATTTTCCAATGTGTTCTACTTCTGTCCCTTCCTACCATGTAAAACTTCTGCAAACAGAATGACAGATGGAGGGTGAAACCAACTTGTCCGAAAAATGTATGACAATAAGATAGCCAATCAGACAAAAAAGAAAAAAACTCGCAGGGAACAAGAAAATATTCTGAGGTTTCAAATTTCAGCGCAAATTTACTGCATTCAAGCATGCGCGCCATGACACGTGGAGTACACTATGGACCAATTTCATAATATTTTATTACTCCAACGGTCTGAAATCAAATTGTGTAATTCACTAATCGCATAATTATTTTCTGAAAAGGTGACTTGAAAATAAAATATTTTTTCTAAAAGAAACAACACTCCAGAAAATTTTGGTGAATATTGTTTTATGGACAAAGCAATGGCAATTAAAAATATGTAGCATGAAACTTGTGTGCTTTGAATGGCAAATAGTTTTACGGACAGCACAAAAAGTACATGACATATTTTAAATGGCCAGGAGTACTCCATAACCAACAGACAGCAATCAGCTATGATGGATCTTATTCTGAGAAATACAATTTGAATGTGTCAACCATTAAAGTAAAACAATAAAATGGTAATCTGGAAAGACCAAGTTTCCCAAATAAGCTTTGGATTTCAAACAAAATAAAATCTTCTAGATTTCTCGCAAGTGGAAGATTGGGGTGACACCATATCAACATATAAACAAAAGCTAAATCAAAACGGTAGCATTAAATCCCAGCAGCTGGACAAACCAAGTTCGTTAAACGAGCTTTAAATCTCAGGCCTGACAAAAGCGCGAGTCTTCTAGAAATGCCACACGTGGAAGATTGGGGAAATCTCCAGCTTCATACTCGAGTGGAACTCAGGATAAAAGGTTCCAGGTGGTTTAATATAAGTCCAAAACACAAATACCTAAATTCTTACTGAGCAAATTTTCAGCTCTATAAGAATAGAGGAACGTGGAAGATTAGGGTAATCTCCAGCTTCTATAATCGAGCGAAATTCAAGCTAAAAGTTTTTTTTTTAAATGGCTTGATTGTAATGACACACCACCTCCAAAAGATACAAAACCTACCATCTTAGTAACCGATCCTTAAGAAGAAAACATTACAAATTCAAATAACCAAATTGAAAATCCAGGTGTTTAAGCTCAAACCTTAAAACAACCTCATATGGTGTGTATCTTCTTGAATTAGTAAGGGAATACTAACAAAAGGTAACATGCATCAACAACTCACTTTGGTATGAGCTAATTAATCTAGTCAAATTCTGGGGGAAAAAAACACATTTTTACTTGTACCACAAACAACTAATCAGCTGGAAACAGAATCTTTTACCGATTGAGTCTCATATAGACTGAAATTCTGAATAAATCCCTGTGAATCGGGCTGAATCTGTTGGTTTTCTAGGTGTACATTTCCTAACACATCCGCCATTGAATCCTGCTTCTTCTCTTCTTCTTCTTCTAATTCTTGTTGATTCCCTTGTGCTTCCGTGATCCCCGAGCCTCTGTGCTCGGGAATCAATCACTCTGGCATTCAATATTCTAAACGCTCAATTCCACGCAAAACTTCAACAACCCATTCCCACCCAATGGGTTGCTTCCTATATATCATTCCCCACTGAATTATCTAATTCTAAACCCTAACAAAGCAAGCTGCTAGTTGACTTTTCCTTCAAACTTGAGATTTCCAGGACCTAAGCACACGACATTCACGCAACAGAGAGCAGCTGATCTTCAATCAGCTCCTCCTCGAAGAGGAAAATAATAATAGAATTGAACTTGAAACGAGTGAAATTGAGAGGATATATGTGTAAATATAGACTAGGTTACGGTATGGAGAAATGAATTAGAGGCAGAAAAGGGGAAAATGGAAAGGGTGACAGAGATTTTGTGAAGAGAAAAAGGGCAAAGAGATGTAAATATGATGAAGAAATTGGTGAAGAAGAAGAAGAAGAAGAAGAAAATGATTAATATGCAAAATGATGATGAGATGACCCAGTTTAGACACAGACAGACAGCTTGGATCTGCAAACCCAAAATATCAAACCCACATAATATAAATCTATCTATCTATCTATCATTTTTTTAAATATATATATATATATACATCGATATATATTATAAAACGATTATATTATAATTTTTTCACGATACTCGTAACTTTTGAATTTGTTGGTTTACGTAGATGATTTCAGATATTGTTCAGTAAAAAATATAATTATCTGTGGAGAGATTAGGATGAGTATCAGTAACGTAAAGTTAATTGTTTTGTACGTGCAAGAGACGTTAAAATGATTAGATTTGGTCGAACTCGAACAAGATGAATGTACCTTTCCGCGGGAAAGAGTATATTTCATACTTCAGTTATATGAATGAAGGAGTTGATATAATTTGCTTTGAATGTCATAACTATGTGTGTCTTTTTCGCGTAAATTGAAGTTTCAGGTAAAAATTGGATTGTGTTTGTCCCGCTAATGGTCTATTCTTAAAGTATACTGAACAATGGTTCTGGTAAGATAGTAAGTAGTATAGCGTAACGACATATGTATACTCAATTACTCATTGAATTGAATGTTAACATTATCAAATTTGAACACACAAGGTAAATAAAGCATGATATTTTGATATTTGTGAAGTGTATATTGGTCATGGACCATCTTCAGTTCACTTTAATTTCAGTTGTTTTCAGTTCTGTTCAATTCAGGTCCATTTAGTTCAGTTCAGGTGTGTATAGTACAAATTTATACTTGAATACAGTTCAGTTCAAGTCCGTTCACTTCAATTCAATTAAGTTAACAGATTTTCAGGTGAATTGAATATAGCCCTAATGTTATGCTTTGAGTTACATTACTAGTACTCTTTTACACTCAATACCCGCATGGTACCTTACTATGTTGTCTAGCACAAACGAAGCAAACATACAAATTTGTACATAATTATCCAGCTTAAAAGTTGTAGAAATAATTTATATTTTATTGTATCAAATCATTATCAATTTAGCTAACACAATTTGTATATAAGGAAAAAAAAATATATCAAAATCATAATAAACAAATCCAATTTATAAAATCTTAAATATATTTTTTGAAAATGGGACTGTGACTTTTGTATTTTTGTAATAAAAATGATTAATGAAGTCATCAAACAATTAGTGGTGATCTTATAAATGCTATATTATTTTCAACTAAATTCAGCTTCATCCAGTCCAGTTCAGTTAATTCAAGTTTTTGTTAGTTCAAACGTATACTAGACTTCAGTTAACTTCATCTCACTCAATTCAGTTCAGTTCAAAAATTCTCAACTAAAAATAACAGAGTCATTCAGTAAGATTATCACCATTTGCTAAAAAAGCCTATTTATAATTTAAAAAAAAAACAATCAATATTTCCATTTTTCAGCATCTCACCATTTTTCATATTTCACAACTCTATTATTAGTTATTTTGTATCTATATTTTTAGTAGTAAAACAGTTTTGAAAATAGGACTGTCAACTAATTTGTATTATGGGCTTAGAATCAGTAATTCATATTTGTAGGAGGAAAATCGAGAAATAATATTTTATAAATATTATAAAATTTTCCTTTTTACAAAGTAAAACCGATCCGTGAATCCACGCATATTTGCAGGAGTAAAATCAATTTTGAAAATGAAACTGTGAACTAATTCGTATTATATGCTCAGAAATACAAGTATTATATTACTAATTTTTTCATATATAGTACTACAGTTCTATTAGTTACTAACAAATTTGTTAAACTAATTTTGTAAGTAGGGGCAGGATGGTTATAATGGTATATTAGGTATATAAATTTGTTAGGAACTTGAAAGTAGCCATATAAGCATATGCTATATCTTGATGGCATAACAAGTCTTCCAATGATTAATTAGAGGAGAAAGTGATGAAGCAATGATTAATGAAGGTAGTTTAATTTGTAAAAAGTCAGTAGTCATAGGCAGATAAAATGTGAACTCGACCTCACGTCGCAATGGAACAGATATATTTGGCCATGTGTTTAATCTACTCATCTTCTTCTTGATAGCAACATTTCACTGACACTTTGTCTTTTTATAATCATATTATATTAACAACTTATACACTATTAATTATGTTCATTTGTATCCCATAATATCACTCTTTCCTTCCTTTTTCAGTTTTTTTCTTCAACTTATAACCTATAAAAGGGTATTTAGTTTTTGTCCTTTGTGCATATTATCACTTGAGATTTTCATTATTTGTACTAATGTTAGTTTTACATAATTTTAGAAAAACAATTATGATAACTCGGGTTCGTAGAACTCCCGAAAATCCGAAACTCCGCACCGAATTAGTTCGAACTGCATTTTTGGGTTGGGGTTCGGGTTGCTATTTTCAAAAAACCGGGCCGGGATGAAATCTGTAGGTTTCGAGTTGCAAGAGAGAACATCTTCTTTTTTTAAAATGTTTGGTTTTTTGGTTTGAACCGAATTCGGACAGTTTTTCGGTTTGACTAAATTTCAACTCGAATTCGATTTAACCTGAAACTTCGGTTCGGGTCAACCGAATGCACATCCCTCATCCCTAATGACAACGTCAAACTTCCTCATATCGGATTAAAAAATGGGTGAAGTGAACATATTCTCTTTGTGTTTTATTTAACTTTATTTTTTGTAGTAAACTAATCCTAGGACACATCAGGTGGAAATAGCAAATTTGATTAAAAACTATACTAATTCATCTGCCTAGCCCGAAACTTCTCGTTTTGTCATTTATCGTGTCTCATCTAAAGCTTCTCATTTCCATTATTCCATATTTGTACATACTAATTTCACTAGTTACAATAAATATAATAAATATATTTAAAGGTAACATACCCACTAACTTTTCAAACCCACTACATATAATATATCTATTTTTCAAAACCACTACTTGCGGTGGAGATAGATTTGTCGAAAGGGTGAAGAGATATGCACTTTAAAGGCGAATGCTTGAATTTGGTGAAAGCAGTAATTCACGTGATTGTTGGTATTTACCTATTGGTGGAGTGGTGGAACTGTGGAAGAAATAAAAGCTCAGGGTATGTTTGATTCTTTATGCGTTACACACATTTTTCGTACTAATCATGTGTTGTCTCGTGATTTGGCTAAACACGTTTTGGATGATGCTGAAATGCACATGTTTTACCGTTATAGGTTTCTCTAAGTTTCTCTAGTAGGTTGCATTGCATTCTCTAGTAAGTTTCTCTAGTAGGTTGCATTGCAATCTTTCTTCTAAAAAGAAAAAAAAAACCACTATCAATATTTTATTCAAAATTAATACTCTCTTATTTGGTTGATCGTAAAGTCAAATAGAAATTTTCGGACGGGACAGAGGAAGTATATTTTTTGTGCGAAATATCTCTAGTTAAATAATCCTAGTGATCAAAATTAACGACACTAGATTCACCCCAAAGTCGACGACAAAAAGACAATAAATATTTTTAAAAAAATCTATTCGTATACTCATTCTAAGACTCCTATTCTCCCTTTCTCATTCAATCAACATATGATCGCCAAGACAACAAGATATGAAGAAAGAGAGTCATAAGGTGGTGTAACAGTAGCTAGAGGAGAGGAGTTGCGAGTATGAAGTTTGGCCGGGGTTCGAGCTTTGGGAGGCGCAGGTTCACGTATACATTTATATTTACTTGATACTATAGTTTATAATTTGTAATAGTTTGTTGTTTTTAAAATAAAAAATAAAAATAATGAAGAAAACCAAAACTTTCC
>JAYMSL010000945.1:0-19620 GCA_036897195.1 Plantago coronopus
CTTCTTCTTTCAATGTTCCCTTCATCATTGGAATTTGGTCAAATTTGGAGTTTATTGGATTTACGTTGTTTTTTATATAGTTTTTCGATTTTTTCTATATAAACCAAGTATGGGAATTAGTAGACAAATTTGTGTATTGAGGACGAAATAGTGTAAAACTGACCTAATTTTTAGTTTTCCTTAGGGTATCATCTGTCTTTTTACTAGAAATTCAACGGAATACTAAAATTATGTTCATAATTTACGTTACCCATAATTTCAGTGGAAAACATACGGATCCATTTTTGAGTCAAAGGTTTACGTGTCCATTTTTTACAAATACAAATATTAAATTAGCTTCTCCAACCTACGGTCATTATTTATCCAACCAACTACCAATTAGTTAATCTATCAAAAATTCAATTTCTCCAATCCACTATCATTATTTAATTCAAAACTAAAACGATATTTATTTTACTCCTCAAAAAGAAACTCCAAACCTTATTGTGAGACGAACTAAGTCTCAATTCAATTCGAGTGAAAGTATCTAAACTTAATTGATCTGAATTGAACTTAATGTACCTGAACTGAAGTAAATTAAACTGGATTCGAGTATAAATTTGAATTGCGCAGGTCTTAACCAAGCTAAATTATTATAAACTGAATTAAACATGACAAAATTTTAACTTAAATTAAACCGATCAGATCTTAAGTACCAAGTGGAGGATTTTTTAGAAAAAAAATATATATATTCAAACAGATTTAGTGGTACAAAAGTGACAAAACCTGTAATTCTGGTGAGATATAGAGGAGGACTATTGATCTGCAGGTTTTTTCACCCTTATGACTTAAACCCTTTCAAATTACAATGGCGGCATAATGAATTGACTGTTTTCCCACTGATCCACCTCCCAAATCCCAATGAACCGACTTTACAAATTCCCTTTTCGTTCATCTTCAATACACACACTTGAATCTTAAATTGTATACACTCTGCTTGTACAAGCTTAATTGCAGGCTATAAGAACTCCAACAATGTCAAGAAACTCAACTGTGGCTGCTCTTTTCACTCGTGCATGTATGTAATCTACTAGCTATCTCAGTATCTCATCGTTTTCAACTCTTAAACCTTAAGAATTTATGTTGGCTTCAAACTAACCCAAATATTCTACTATTTCGCTAGTGAACAGAAGACGCTTACTTGTAGCTGCTTGTTCAGGAGATTTTGCTCTTTTCCAGCGTAAGTGTTTGCATTTTATGTATTTACCTCTTATATATTCACTTATTATTTACTTAACTTGCATTAATATTAGCCTTGTTGTGGTTGCAGAGATAGCCGAGGACTGCGAAGATGGTTCAGGTTTAGCCTCAACATTGCTAAGCATAACCAATGATGAAGACAGAACTTTGCTTCACTTGGCTGCTGCTGGAGGAAACGTCGACATTTGCGACTATCTAGTTAATCAAATCAAGCTTGATGTCAATTTGAAAGCTAGAAATGGTACTCATTTAAACTCAATTTTTCATTTTTGTATTAATATTAATGTCTTGATATCTTAATTTAAGGTCTAATATGTGTGAACTCTCCTGATTTAAATTGTTTGACAGGCTGTACTGCTCTACATGAGGCTGTCATGGCTCAAAAGCTCTTGACTGTGCAGTTTCTTATCGCAGTTGGTGCAGATATCTCTGCACCAACGCGGGGTGGGTTGACTTCCTTGCACTTTGCTGTTACGAAGAGTATGTTCGCTGTTCCTTTAGTCTAAATTCTAATTGGTTTTATTGTGTTTTTACATTTTAATGTCACTGGTATCTTAGGCTACTGATGTTACTCATACACGTTTTGGTCATAGTGATTTATTTTATTTTATTTTATTTTATTTTATTTGCGCCGTATGCACTTGGTTCACCAATTTGTACAAGACTACAGATTTGATGTGATCATTTTAAATGTACTGTTACGTATAGTAGTACACCACTGTCAAAGTGTGAATGATTAGAGTGTGATTCTGAATAATTCAGGAAACGTGGAGATTATTGAACTCTTGATCACTAAAGGAGCCGACATAAACTCAGTGGAAGGTCCTGCTACTCCATTGCAAATAGTTGTTGTATCAGATGGAAACAAAGAGACGGTTGAAGTCCTATTGAGACATAATGCTAATGTGAGCACTCGGTATTGTTTGTGTACATTCACTAAGATTTCTAAACCGGACGACGGTGTGCTGATGAATTTCTTGTTAAGTTGGTGCTGAATCTCTACCAATGTTGGGTAGTAATCAGTTGATGTTCACTTCGTAACAATATATATGTGAGGACGTAGAAAGTATATATCTTGGTATAACTGTGAAGTTGATGCATATGTTTTGATGTGTTGTTACGGGTAATTTATTAAATAGACTCTCTATCTGTTGTTATTCTTTTACAGCCAAATTTAACTGGACGTTATCCTATGACTCCGGTTTTATCATCGGTATATCATGGATCGGTAGAATGCTTGGAGCTGCTGCTAAAGGTATTATGAATTGTTCATCTGTTTGTATGATTGCACCTGGATAACTACATCCAATTTAAATTTGTTTTTATAGTTACCCTACGTATTATAAGATGAATTGGCCCATTCAAAACCATATGCAAGGGATTGTTGTTAAGCGTTCAACCCTAATAACTTAGTCATATATATTTGCAGGCTGGAGGAGACCCAAACATCATTGTAAGTGGTGGGGTAGCTCTTTTCTGTGCAGTCAATCTGGGGCAAGCGAGAATGGTAGAGTTGTTGGTGAAATATGGTGCAGATCCTAATGTTACTGGCTCTGTGAGTTTCTTGATGCATGTTCACCTTACGTTATGTAATTTTTCCCTGGGCAGTCTAACCATAAAATATCAATTTCCATGAGTGAACCTAGCTAGTGTCCCCCATAGTTCACTAACCATCACACGTGCATTGATTTTTATAGTTAAAAGTATCTATTCTTTGCTGCCCCTTGTTACTAGCTTTTATAGTTCAATGAACTGTAACTATTCTATTTTCGTCTGGCAGTTTGGGTATACTCCCCTGGAATGTGCAGCATTAAAGAACAACCTTGATATAATGAGGATTCTGCTACCAGTAACTGCTCGGATTCAGTCTTACCCAGACTGGAGCCTTCCAGGAATTCTGGAGCACATGCATTCTGGAAAGGTATGAATTAAAAACTACGTACTGCTCAAGAAAAGAGCTATCTTATGTTTCCATCCTTTCATTGATCTATCTATTCATATTCCTCTATCATGTTGTCATTTGCAGAGGGATAAAGAATTACTTCCACAAAGTTTTCTGACTTGTAAAGAAAAGGGAGAGGAAGCATTTAAGGACAAAAACTATGTAGATGCTGTAAGTTGGTACTCGAAGGTAAAATTCAATCACTCCTTCACAGTGGACTTCATTATCTGCAGGATATTGATACTCCGAGAAGGATAAATCATAGCCCGATGAATTTTATGGTCAATGTACTTTTAAAAATGTGTGGTTTGCTGATAAAATATGAAATACCGGTTTATGTTGCAGGCAATATTGATGAATCCTTTAGAATGGAAATCTTTCTCTAATAGAAGCCTCTGCTGGCTCCATTTGAATCTTGGTGAGGATGCTTTAGTTGATGCTATGGAATGTATAAAATTGAATCCGAGCTTGCCTAAAGCTCACTACAGAAAAGGCGCAGCTTACAAACTCCTCAAAGTAAGCTGAGCTCTCATTTTCCTTTCTGGCCTATGTATATACTATATATGTTTCCAGTATTTCATGAAATATATTAATTGTTCAACTCCAGACATCTGCTTCATAATCTTTAAATATTTGCAGAAGTACAAGAAGGCTAAGGAAGCATTTAAGAGGGCTTTGCAATTGGATCCCAATAACAAAGAAATCGAAAAAGAACTCAGGTATTGCACATATACTTGCATTTCTATAATTAAGTACCTTTTTGTGGTTTCCACACTTCGAGTTTTAAAATCCCTTTCTCAGTCATGGAATATAACTAGTCGATCAGCTAGGTTGAGATATGTGTAATTTAGAAACTGCATAGCATATACATTGCAAATTTGCAGTAAATGATAAATAATCCCATTTCCACCTCACCGATTGATGCTTCAGTTAGGGAGTTTTGTTTAGCTAAATGAAGCTGCCAGCAAAATCTATAAATGCAGCTTACTTAAGCTTGTTATCCAGTTACCTAAGCACTGTATTATATATTTTAGTACTTGAATGTATCAGAATGAAAATGCAGTTGATGGCTTTCACATCTTTGTAATTCATATTGACTGATATCATTTCTGAACTGGTTGATACTTGATACTCATGTTTAGTCGACTAGGCATGCCGCATACTCACTGCTAAGGCAAAAAATTTATAAAGCACTGAAATGTTTTATAGTCACAGCTGTACACATACTTGCTTAATCTACTGGAAAAGCCTCAAAGTAATGAGTTCACTTGTTGATGTAACAGGGAAGTAGATGAGGTGATTTGTCGAGAGCAAGATGTTTATAACTATTAATTTGAAGAACTTGAAGATGCTAATATTCTGGATATACAATGATGTTTTAACAGGCAACTAGGAGCTGAATGGATCTTTGATCTGTCATAGAATCTTGAACTTTTTTTGTTGTCGAAAACTTGACCTTCCGTATATTCACTGTGATCTATGGTTTAGTCTATGAATCTGCTACTACGTTGGAAAAATACGCAATTTCATAATACTGGTAGCTGGAATCTGTCAGCAATTCATCATTACAATGATATCTACAATAATGTACAAAAGATTATGTGAGAGAAATCGGAAACAATAGCAATATGTTTTTTCGGATTGCATCGTCAAAATTCAAGTATGTTTATATCGGTTGTGAGCGTAGTGGGAAATATAGAAGGATTGTGTCGACAAACCCCGGTGTTGTTCGTAGACATGGGGTTGTCGTAAGAAACTTGAGTGCCCGTTCAAGATTTGTCTAAAAGAAAGCAGAGAAGGCAGCTGGGGGTTGAGGATTGCAGACGGGAGACACAATCACGATCTTGGTTGCTATGACAATTGGCATTCGTCTAGATCAAAGTTGAAAGAACACGAGGTGGATATCTTTCGAGAAGATACGGAAGATGACATCATGCCATCGGTGACTCTTGGAAAATAAAAAGAAGTGACCCACAAACAAAAGTAGTTTAAGGCAAGTGCATAATTGTGATCAGAAACTTAGACGAAGCAACATGGTTGGTTGCGATCCTATTCAGTACTTCTTATACAAGTTGACGCAACACAATTACTATAAGCGCACAACTATCGCAGATGGAACATCTCGTTTGGGATCGATTCTTGTTTCACATCCAAAGACATTTGACTTGATTCGTAAGTTTCATTATGTGTTTGTTCTAGATTGCACGTATAAGACAAACGCATATGTTATGCCATTGCTTCAGGTGATTGGATTAGTTCCAACAGAAAAAAGATTTTCATGTGGCATTTGTGTGGATGCAAAATGAGCAGAGGGCAACTTACACTTGGGCGCTGCAGGGACTTAGAGAAATGTTTCAAGTGTGTGGTATATCTCCAGGAGTTTTGGTTACTGACAGGGACTTAGCACTTACTAATGTCATTCGGGATGTATTTCCAGATGCCACACATATTCTCTGTCGAATGCATATTGCACAGGACGTGCAGAAGAAGTTATGTACTCCCTCCGTCCAAGGAGAAGCTTCCCATTGTGTCTTTGGTCAACAAAATAAGGAAAACAAGTATTATATTGTAAGTGGAGTAGTTGTATTACTTTTTGGTGTGTTGTAATTAAATGAGTGGATAAAGATTGAGGCCACATGTCCCAAAAAAGAAATGGGAAGCTTTGTATTGGACTACGAAAAAGGAAAGTGGGAAACTATTGACTGGACGGAGGGAGTAGTATTTTTGGTCACAAGAGATTTGAGGCTGTGATGTCAATTAGATGGGCATCCATTGTGAACTCATTGTCTGAGGCGGAGTATGAACACACGGTGCAAGCCATGCATGCACTGTTCGGTAATCATGCAAATGGAGTTTCATTTTTGCAGTATCTAACACATGGTTGGATCCATATCGTCAAAAGTTTGTCACATTATGGACAAAGGACCTTTTACATCTCGGAGCAGTGACCACGAAGACACATGGTTGGCTTTAGCCCGGGTTACTTTTTTGTTACGTTTTAATAATTATAAACGTTTTATTTTCACATTGTAAGTCGATTTCATATTCTTGGATTTTTTTTTATTATTTAAAAGAATAAAAGCAATGATAAGGACATTAGAGTAAAGTTGTTAAAAGGTTGTTACTGCAAGTACTATATTTTTTCCATGCAGATAGCATACTCCCAAATTAATAGTAATGAGGAGCTAGGTCAGACTTGGTATCACGAGCTAATAAGTAATAATGACCAAAATGAATCAAGAATTGTGATTTGTAACTATTTATTGATGGTTTTAAGTAGGATAATTCATATCCAAACCACATATAATGCTTGTTCCTCGATTCTCTGTTTTGCTTCAATAGTTAATTGTTTGGCTTGGTGATTTTGATTGCTTGCGTTGAAACTCTGAATCCACTTAAGTCTTGTGTACTTATCGTAACAAGTGTCGCCGTATGTGGGAAGGGGAACGAAGCTTGGATTGAACGATGAAGGCAGTTGAATAGAGAATTATATACCCATCACACATATTCTATATTAGAGATTCAACATAGAACCACGTGAGTTAGGGTTCTAGCATAAGAAACCAGAATTGTTCCTTTGAGCTAGGTTTCAGCAGATTATTCATAGGACACGCTTGTAATCGTAAGTCAGATACGTATAACATTGCCGGATTCTCTCCGTGGACGTAGGATTATTCATATTTGACCCATACGTATATTGTTTGTTCTTCGATTCTCTGTTTTGTGCGCTCATGATATACTTGAAGCTTGGCTAACAGAATAACACTCTGGTTATCGCAATGAATGGTTACTTGCTCCTGCTGAACACCCAATTCATTAAGCAATCCTCCGAACCAGATATATAGCTTCTTTTACACCTTCAGTAAGAGTCATATACTCTACCTCAGTTGTGGACAATGTAACCACAGAATGCAGTGGAATTTTTTTTTTTAGTATAATTTGATATTATTTCATTAATTAAGCCACCTGATGTAGGTATTTCAACGCAACACTAACATATTACTCTTGCACATACTCAAAAAGACACTTCCCAGGCAAATATAAACTCCAATGTGAATCAGCGGATGGACTTGAAAGGGCACTTCCCAAGCGGATATGAACTCCAGTATGAATTAATGGTAGCCCTTGAAAAGACACTACCTAAGCATATATGATCTCCAATATGAATCGGCGGAGGACCCAAAAAAGTCACTTCACGAGTGGATACAAACTCTTATATGAATTAACTGAGGACCATCAGAAGGTACTTCTTAAGTCAATATGCACTCCCATATGAATCACATAAAATTATAAACTCAATTATTCTCATGATATGTTCACTCTCGACCATAAAGTTTCTTAACTATCAACTATTTTCTTCTAAAATATTAGAAATCGGGAAGGGGACATATGATGAGTCAAAAAAAATTTCCACTCTCGAAACTACAATTTCTAAACTATTTCCTAGAAATACTTTGAAATGGGTGGGGCACATATGATGAATAGAATCATGCCATGTAGGCGGATTAACTAGAAAGATGGTCAAACTGTTTAAATACGACACAAGTCCAGCAAATTAGTCCAAAGTCCAACAGGGGAGATGAGGATCAGTTCAAAATAAAGCCCAAGCCCATACACATTAGGGCACCTAGAGACCCTATATATTACTCTCCACTTTGAGGTAGAAAATCTTTTCACCGATCCTCATATTTACACTCAATACTTCAATAATGCAATCCATCGCGTATGTTGAATCAAACCCGGCCTGACCAAAGGTAGTCCGTGATAAATAACCCTTTTGCAGGTACATCTTGAGAAAGTCAACCACCACCGACCAATCATTGAATTAGAATTTTATCTATTCGAGGAAAATCGTTGGGGTTTTAGGTATGATATTTTTTTCAGAACATAAAGTTTATGGTTGTGATCCTTTCGGTTAGAATTCTAAATTTTTTAGTTTGATGAATGGTTACTCTAGCTATTGTAGATCGGTTGTTCTGTCTTCCACTAATTCCGATTTTTAACACTCATGCGGAGATGAAAATTTATTACCTATGAAGAGTTATGTTTTTCATGTTTGTTCTGACCTATGTTAAAGAAAAGATTTTGTTGATCACTTTTAATTTATGTGATTGGACTGATCAAGTTTGTCGTTCGCGTTGTGAAATGGTGTGATTTGTATGTGATTGGTTTTCTATTTGCCGTGTCGTGTGGCATTGCTAAAGAAATGGTGTGATTTGTTTATTTGGCTTTTTTTTCATATCACAACGTGTTGCTACAGAAATGGTGTTTTTGTAATCATCATCTTATTTGGCGTGTCACATCACTTCACATAAGAAATGGTATAATTTGTGTAATTGCCAATTGGCTTCCTGTTTTTGGCATCGCATTGCATAATAAAATGTTGACTATTCATTGTATTAATTAATTGGATTTGTTTTTCTTGTGTCGCATTGCATTTCTTTGTAAATGATCTGATTTGTGTGATTGCTCTACTGAAGAAGAGGTGGTATTATTATATATATATATATAAAAATAAAATTTTGTGAAATAGTACTACTTTCAAATCTTTCTTGCAACTTAGTGATAGTTAAAGAAAACATCTTGCAAATTAGTGAAAAATATTTTGCAAATTAGTGACACATCTAAGTTTAGTAAATTTTTGTACAACAAACCTCCATTATTTTACCCATAATCCAAAACTAACATAGTCTTTGACTGAACTCAATAGACTTCCCCACTAATCTCACTTTCCAACTACACACATCAAGCATCACATCTTTCACTAGCCTTCGTTCAAAATATTCCTCCCGCTGCCGTCAATTTCAACCACCACTCTTTCTCGTTTTTTCACCATGGATCATGATATTTTGACGATGCTTGAATAAAGAACAAGTGATGTTTATTCGAAGATTGATGCTTAAATAAGTAAGTGATGTTTGTTCGAAGATTGATGCTTGATATAATCCTACAATTTCAATAGTAATTATGCTCCTTATTACTAGTAGATTGATGTTGTTTCTCATGCATCATACAATAGTGATGCATGTGTTTGCAATGCTTACTTTCATGGGTTGATAAGTTTGTTATGTATGTTGTGTTGTGATGCTTAAGTTCATGGTTTGATAAGTTTGTGCAACCCATGCATCAAACTGTTAGTTATTGATGCTTGTATGTTGGTGTTAGTGTACCAATGTCTTGTGATGCATGTTGTATTAATTAGTGATGCTTGTTTTTATGGTGAAATTTTCAAGAGCCAATTTTCAATTGTGTTCTAGGGGTAATGAGTCTTGATGCTTGGGTAATTGAATTATTTGTTAAGATTTTACAATTTTAATGTTTCCAGTAGAATTTTCCGTTGACTAGTTAAACTAGATAAGATACGTTTACTATTTTAAGGACATATTTGTCAGTTCATGTATAGGTACTATTTTACAAAAAAAAAGATTTTATGTATCACTAAAGAGTAAGAAGTTTCTAAAAAAAGCTCTAATTCATAATTTTCCAAAAAAAAAAAAAAAGAAGAAGGTATGGTTTAGTTGCGGGTTGTGGTTCTGGGCTTGTTTGGCTCAGGTCTGGGCGTTGCTTTTAAGTCCTCGGGTGTTGGTTTAGGTGAAGTTGGTTTTGGAGGTTCAGATCCTATCTAGTTGGTTTTGGAGGTTCAGATAGGTTCTGGTTGCTAAATTTTTGGTGATGGAGTCTTAGTTAGGTCTGGTAATGTCTTTGACATTTTTGTATTTCTCGAGCATTTCCTATGCTCTTTCTTAATTAATGGAAATTGTTGCCGTTTCAAAGAAAAAAAACAATTTTGAGATAATTTTAGTCATATGTTTATGTTCTTTACTACAGGATAATTGAAATATATACTCTTGAAATGGCTGGCCGAACCACGAAGGACCAAAAGATAATTGAAATATATACTCCCGAAATGGCTAGCCGAACCACGAAGGAGCAAAAGATTGCCTTCCGAACAAAGAGCGAAGTGGATTTCCTAGATGATGGATTCTGTTGGAGTAAATATGGACAAGAAGTTAGTGAAGGAAATATCAATCCAAGGTACTGACTTTTCTTGTGCTCCATATCCTTAAAAGTTCAAACATCACTTCTTTTTATTCTTTATCTAAATGAACTAGAACATGGTATTTACAAACTAATTAAGTTGGTTTGCAGAACTTACTACAAATGCATGAGTGACAACTGCAATGTCCGAAAGTATATCGAGAGAGAATCTGATGACCCTAGCTATGTCAGAACTACATACTGCGGGTTGCATGGACATGGCATCCCTACAACTCGAGGTTTGAACTCTTCCCCAGTTCATGAGTCTTCACAAACTCCAGACAGTATTTCCCACCAGCTCGACTCATCGAATGTCAAAGGTACAAATGCATCATCAAGCTCTAACTTCAATAAGGAGATTAACCATCATGAGACGGTAGACAATTCGGGAACGAGCGGCATGTGAGTATATATCCACATGCATTCTTGCTCAATTAATGAGCCCTCAATGTGCTGAAAGGATAACTGAAATGAAACCTCTCAACATGTGAGTCTATTACAGTTGGGACTATAGATGTATGGTATACATCTCTTTAATATGGGCAAGGTTTGTTTGAATGTTTATTTTACTGCAGGAAGTTCAATACATTCATTTACAACCCTCATTACATTTTCAAACTTTATATGCAGTTGTAATTGACAGACAGAGTCCTATAGTAGGGTTTGATTTATTTATGTTGAACATTTTTATACTTAACTGTTTGAGTCATATACATGTATACCGTTATATTAGATTTTGATTTATTTTTAGCACGTTTTGTTGATTATTGTGTTTGCTTTGGTAGATATTATTTCCAAGTCCTGAGTTTTTAGACTCACACATCAAAAATAGTTTTCTACTATATCATTGTTCATATCTACATCAGAATTATTGTGTATACTCTTTGGTGAGATTACTTGTCTCTGATATAATAGCCTCACACCTCGAAACTAAGCCTACCTGTATTGTATGGTCTTATTTGTTCCAAAAAAATCTAATGTCATAGATTGAACTCCAAAACATAGGCTCAACCCTGGTATGCAGAAAGAGGCTATTTACACTAACACATGTTGTTTATAATTTTTATTTTAATCCGGTTTTTTCTCCTTTAATAAATTGTGTAAGTTTTGCAATTATTTATTTGGAAACGTGGGTAGTTTCCTAAACTCAATACAAAATGTCATGCATATGAAATTAAACAAGTCTAACGGAGTATTAAAAACCGGACAGTGCTCAATTTAAGGTACCAAAAGCGGACGTGAACAAATAAATGTACCGAAATAAGTAACCGTATAATTTAGAGTACCTTTTTTCGGATTCTTCCCACATTTCAGTGAAAACGAAATATATCAGTGATATAATTTATTATATCCGTACTTATTTTAGAATATCATTACTCACTTTTGTAGTGCAATATTAGTGATTGTTTTAACGTATGAGACTCGTTTTTTCACCTATTTCCTAAACATATAAATTGAGAAGACTTGCTCATAATTTGACTTTACATTGAAAATTTCAACTTGACCCTTGTTTAATTGGGTATTTTCTTCTCAATCCCACTCATTACACATTGATAATCTTCTTCCCCTGAGAGCTGTTTTCTCGCTGAATCACTTCCTAAAGAATCCGTACAGAATTCCCTTCGCCCTTTCCATTCATTTTCAATACCCTAAATTTGAAATCGCAGCCACTGTGCTAGCAGGGCGACCTTCAACTCTCCAACCATGTCGACAGCAAACTCAAAAGTAGCTGCTCTTCACACTCGTGCATGTATGTAATCTCTCTCTGTAAAACTTTACATCTTTTTCAAAATTCTCAAATCTTGCTTGTTTCTGTTAGCTTTAAAATTAACCCAGATGTTGTTCTTCTTCATTTTGCTAGTGAACAAAGGTCGCTTGTTTGAAGCTGCTTATTCTGGAGATTTTGCTCGTTTCAAACGTAAGTGTACTCTTCCATTTTATGTTTTTCTAACTTACAGTGCATACTCAGGAACCGAAATTACGGGGCGAAATTTTATATACACGATTGAAATCAAGAGTTTGGAGGGTCAAATCTTGAAAAATCGCAATTATTACATATAAAAATAGCATTTTTATTCCGCCCTGCTAACTTAGTTTCTCCCTTGCATTAGTCTGAGCTTTTTTAATCGTTTCAGGGATACTGAAGAACTTCGAAGATGGTACAGACTTAGCCACAACACTGTTGAGCATTAAGGATGAGGAAGACAGAACTGTGCTTCACTTGGCTGCTGTTGGGGAGAACACTGACATTTGCAAGTATCTTGTTAATCAAGTCAAGCTTGATGTCAATATCAGAGATGGACGTGGTACTTATGTGCTCACTTTTCGTATTTGTTTTTAATGTTCATCGTCTTTAAGGTCTGTAATGTGATTGTGAACTCTCCTGGTTGACTTGTTTGACAGGATTTACTCCTCTACATTGTGCTGTTGCGACTCAAAAGCTCTCGACTGCTCGGTTTCTTATTGCAGCTGGTGCAGATGTCAATGATAGCAAATTGGCAGGGATGACTCCCTTGCACTTGGCTACTGTAGGTATGTTCTCTGTTTCCAAATTCTGAAGTGATGTTCAAGATTTATACTGTGCTTTCACTTTGATTACGAATTAATGTTAAAATTATATAGTTGAACTTGATGAAGTAATGGTTGGGGAATTAGTTGAATTTGAAGAAGGTACTTTAGGGAATAGGGATTGCTCTGGATTTGGAATCAATTACATAGTGAAAAATTACTATGTGAAGTATCGATTTATAATTTTGTTTAACATTTCACTATGATTGTTGAAGTATGATATGTGAAAGCTGAAACAGTTGACCGCAAAACCTTATAAGTTAACATGCGCTTTGAGACTACAGAGGGTATATACTTATGTCAGATTGTCAGTTGTGCGCATTTTGGTCAAGACTCATGGTGACTCTTTCATATACATTTGGTTCCCCAATTTGTACAGGACTACAGTTTATATGTGATCATTTTATAATGTAACAGTTAAATAAATTGGTGCCTCACATTCAGTAATTAAAATGTGAATCTGAATAATTCAGGAAATGCGAAAATTATAGAACTCTTGATCACCAAAGGAGCCAACATAAACTCAATGGATGGAACGAACGCTACTCCATTGGGTCTGGCTGCATCAGATGGAAACAAAGAGGCGGTTGAAGTCCTATTGAAACATAATGCTAATGTGAGCTCTTAGTTTTGCTTGTGTTCATCCTAAGCTGGACATTTGTTCTGCTCACTGAATAATATACCGTATCATGAGCTCTCTATTTGTTGTTCTTTCTTTTTGCTTTTTTATTTACAGCCAAATCTTTGTGGAGGTCACAAATACACTCCGGTTTTGTCATCAATTCTTGCTCGATCTTTGGAGTGCTTGGAGCTGCTGCTAAAGGTATCATGGATTGGTCATCTTCTTTACGCTTTCACCTGATGACTACTTTTTAACAGCTTTAATTAATAAGACAGTATAGAATATGAATATATTCCACTTAGCCACTTTTTAAGTCATCACAAACTTAATTTGGAAATAATATTACAAATATTTTGATGGAACATGCACTGTGCATGGAATTTCCATAAAGCCTTGAAACCTGATAAGTCTCTTGAGTATATTGACAGGCTGGAGGAGACCCAAACATCAATCCAGGGGGTGTAGAACCTCTTTTCTATGCAATTGAGTTGAAGGAGTTGAGAATGCTAGAATGCTTGGTCAAGTATGGTGCAGATCCTAATGTCACTGGTTCTGTGAGTTTCTGTTTGCCTTTGCATTTTACGTTATGATGCATTGACATTGTCCTCTTTGATCTTGTTTCTAGCTTGGTCAGGCCAATGATAATTAACATAGTAAATTTTTTCTTATGAGTAACCTAGTGTCCTCTATAGTTCACATAAGAGGATACTTACTACCCTGTGTCGTTGTTTCTATTGAATAATGTGAGTGTATATGAAGTTTTTATATATAGAAAATCTATTCTTTGGGGCTGTTGACTGATTATTGTAAATTCCGTTTAATGGGTTAATGAATATTCTGTTTTTGTCAATCACTTCGGCAGCACATATTGTGCTGGACTCCCCTGGAACTTGCAGCATCAATAAATGACCTTGATGCAATGAAGATACTTTTTCCAGTAACTGCTCGGATTCAGTCTTACCCTGACTGGAGCATTCATGGAATTCTGGAACATATTCATTCTGGAAAGGTATGATTTAAAAACTACTATACTCGATAAAAGAGTTATCATAAGTTCCCATCCTGTGATTGATCTATCTATTCATATCCTTCTATCCGGATGTCATTTGCAGAGGGAAAAGGACTTACCTCCACAAAGTTTTCTGACTTGTAAAGATAAGGGAAACGAAGCATTTAAGGAAAAAAAATATGAAACTGCTGTAAATTGGTACACAAAGGTAAAAGTCAATCACCCCTTCACACTTGACCTCGTTATCAGCAGGATATTGATGCTTCAATAAAGGGATATAATACCCCGATGAATTTTATTGATCAATGTATTTTAATGTGTTTTTTCTATCAATGTACTTTTATAAATGTTTATTACCTGATACCGGTTTATGGTGGCAGGCGATATTTATGAATCCTTTAGAATGGACATCTTTCTCTAATAGAAGCCTCTGTCGGCTCCTTTTGGGTAATGGTGAGGATGCTTTAGCTGATGCTATGGAATGTATAAACTTGAATCCGAGCTGTCCTAAGGCACACTACAGAAAAGGCGGAGCTTACAAACTCCTTAAAGTAAGCTGACCTCTCGTATTCATGCCTGACCTATGTATGCCCTTAGTGTCAAATAACATGATAGATCAAATATACTTTCATATGTAAGATAAGGTTGAAGTAGAATATGGCGTTCTATATATACTACTAGTCTACTACAATGGCCTAGTATGACAAACAAGATCAACACAATAGAGTATTAGTGTTTGAGCATGCTTATTGTCAACAAGCAGGGGCGGATGTACTAAGGGGGTTATGGGGCACTTGCACCCACAAATTTTTATTCCCTCCCTATAAATTCAATTTTGCCTCAAGATACATAAATTTGCCCCCCATAAATTATAGAATCTGACAGCACAAGACTTCATTAACTCTTCATTAACTACGATTCTAAAATTTCTAGATCCGCCCGTCAACAAGTGTGGCTAAGTATGGACTAATGAATGGATTGTGTGCCAATGTTAATCATGTGTTTGTTGCTGCTGATCTTGTTTGACACTCAGTAGTTTATGAAATGCATTCTTTAACTCCAGACATCTGCTGCTTCTTAATCATTTGAATATTTGCAGGACTACACAAAGGCTACAGAAGCATTTGAGATGGCCTTGCAGTTGGATCCCAATAACAAACAAATCGAAAAAGAACTCAGGTACTGCATACTTGCATTTCAGTGAATTAAGTACAATGTGTTTTTGTGGTTAATCTAGAAACTTCTCAGCTCATACAGTGTAATAATTGCTTAATCGCACACCAATCGCCAGTGTCGTTTCAGTTAGAGAACTCGCGTAAGCCAGAAAGATCTGTAAATTCAGATTATTATCCACACTCACCTAACCATTAGCATTAATTTACTGTATCAGAACTGACAATGCAGTCTATTTCTAACAACACCCTTGTTCTTTTATAACACCTTTGTGATTCATAGTTACTATTAAATTCTGAACTGGTTTGTACTTTTCAGTCCAAACTAGTTAGTAGATATAATCATTGGTAAGACACAATATTTGTCAAGCACTGAAATTTTGAAGTTCACAAGCTGTTCGTGTACATGCTTAATCTGCCCGGTCGAGTAATGATTTCTCCTCTTGTTAATTGTAACAGGGAATTACAGAAGAAGATGGCTTGTCAAGAGTAATAATGGGTTTTACTGATCATTTAAAGAACTTGAAGATGGCTTACATTGTGGATATTCAGTGATGTTTTGGCAGGGACTTGGGAAGGATCTCTAATCTGTTCAGTGGATTAAAATCTCGCGTTTTCATTTTTGTAGTTGATTGTCGAAATCTTGATCTTCTACTCATCTTTTGCAAGTCCTAAAACAAAAAAAAAGTCACTTGCTTTACAACATTAGTGGCTGTCTCCATCTACCAGATTAGATGTTTTGCTATGTCCAAATATTGGTATTGATGATCCAAGCTGAACTCAGGCAAATCTATGTTTTTCTGTTAAGATCAGATGTGCATGGCTGCTACCTTCTGTGATTGTGCATCAAATGTGACGGGGATCACAAAAATTTAGCCGTATTTGGAATAAAGTGTTGTCTAAAAGTTCTAAACTGAATTGAATACATTTCATTAAAACAAAACTAAACCGATTTACATAAATATGAATTTGAGGTGAAAAAACAAAGATTTCTACACAGATTATCTACAAAGATGTCTTTTATCTGCTTTTCTTGATTTTCATCTCGGCTTTTGCGGCTGGGGCTAACTGTGGCTGCATTTTTTTCTAGTTCAACAGCTTTGCAGCAGAATCTACGGCTGAAACGGTAGGGATTCTGAACGAATAGTTTTTTGAAAAGGCAAAAGTTTATATACCAACACCATATTTACAACATGTTCCAGTATACATCCATTACTAAGACCACAACCAGATTATTATTTATTCATATCGCAGCAAGCTAGCAGTACCCAAAAGACAATATAGGCTTTGCAGACAACCAAGCTGATCAGACATGCTACCTCGTAGCAGCCCCAGAACTATCAAAATGGTTTAACCGTAAGGCATAGTAATGGTTCGAGAAACCATTCGTTTGATCAGCGATACGAATGAAGCATACCATGAGCCTTGAGCCATAACCATGTGTTAATTTTAATACTATCCACCACCTACCAATTGTGTAAGCTCCACATCTTTGAACACCAAACCATTTTGGGCCAGCCACAGATTCCAAATCGTTCCATGCCAAAAGGCGAACCATAGGTGTGTTTTCATGCGAGGATTATTTTTTTTGAAGAGGCAAAGGTGACTCGAGGATTATACTGTCCATGTTTCCTTATGATGTCCACTATATTCGAACCCACCTCTCCCTCAATCTTCAGCCAAACTCTTCGGGCAAACGGGCACTCACCTAGAATATGCCACATTGTTTCTTCTGAATTTCCGCACCGAGTACAACGCATGCTCGCTTCATTGAAACCAACACCCCGCTTTTTTAGATTATGTTTAGATGGTATTCTATTTAACACTGCCTTCCACATAAACGCACTGATTTTTGAACGAATAGTTTAGTTTGTACTTCCTCCGTCCCGACCGAAGCTTCTCGTTTGCTATTATTGACTTTTTTTCCGATCGAAAATAAATACAAAATTACGCCGATTAAAACATATATTAAAAAAAAAATTAAATTAGTAGTGTAATAATTGTAATATTTTAATTTATTTTTTATATAATTTTTCTCCAATGTTTTCTTGAAGTAATTTGTCATCGAAAAATGGTCAACGAAAACCAAATGGGAAGTTTCGGACGGAACGGAGGAAAGTAGTATAATGGTAACAATTCTAGGGCCGGGCCTTGTCCCTCAAAAGTTAAAACACACAATCTCGAGAGAGTCCCCAATTATAATTTGAACCATTTAAATTTCCAATTTCTGAATTGTGAATTTTTTTAATTGATAAACTATTACAAATACGAACTACCAAATAAATATTAATATACACCTAAATTTCTTAATTGTAACGAATTTGAACTCATTTTTCAATTGTTTATCGGTGGGTTAATTAAGTTGATCTGTCTATCAGTGAATTAAGAATTTTTTTTTCTTTTAATTGTTTGCTATAGTTATTAAAAGATAAAAGTACTATTAAAATTTGTCGGAATATATACGATTATTATGTATGTGTGCCTATGTGGTAAGGTTTGAAAATTTTGGATAATTATTTAAAAAAGAAAATTAGATGGTCTTGTGAAATAAGTTGTCAAATTTAGATATATACTATTTCCTCTGTCGCGCCTGACAGTTCCCGTTTTTCCTCTTTTGGTATCTCATTTAAAGCTTCCCGTTTTCCATTTTTGGACGTTCCACTTCCATCTTTATCAATTAAAATGGGTCTTGTTATGTACAAAACAAGTTTTGATATTTTCAGAACAAATATTAACAAATATTGAGTATATTGCAAAAAGTCCTTAACTTTACAATTTAATAAAAATACCCTATATAACCCAATATTCTTGACTTTTTCATTAAATATAAATTTAATATATAATTAATGTTTCTATCTAATTAAAGTATAGATATAAACAAAAAATATGTTGAAGATTTTAATGATCTTAAACTAAGTGTATATATATTATGTATCTAGTATTTTTAATGCTATTAATTGTTATTACACTTTAAAGGAATATAAACATTAATTATAGAAACATTAATTATATTCTAATTATATAGTATTTATAGAAACATTAATTATATTCTAATTATATAGTAATTATAGAAACTTTAATTTGAATTTTTTTTTTTTGAAACTGGCCGGTCGGCCAGATTGTTCAGTCTAAATGTGAAGAATCCTTCACATGTGGGCTGGCTGGCCGACCGGCCAGTCCAGCCCAGTTTTTTTTTTTACTAACTTAATTGTTCTATTCTATCATAATTCATAATTAATAACTAGTAAATGGTAATCTTCCTTAATTGGTAGATATTGTTGTTTGAATGATGTATTTTGTGAATATTATAATTTTTAGGGAAAATTTTATTATATTTTAAAGTTTCTGGGTTAATTTATAATTAATATAAAATATAATTTTTTTTGTATACAACATAACTTGTTCTGAAAATATCAAAATTTGTTCTGTACATAACATTAGTGTTTATTAAAGTTGATGGGAACACTTATTTTACGGAATAAATAATTGGGCCATTCTATCTCTATCATGTATTCATTTTCTATTTGTTTTCCCATTATAATATCTATTCGAATTTTATTTGTTACTATTTCTTTTATTTCCATATTCCTAAAACGTACTATTCAATGAAAACATTTTATATTGTGAATTTTTAGTATTTGTCACTGAAGGTGCGTCAAAGTTTTCATCCGAGCAAAATTCACCTGAATGAGTTGGCCCTAAAAATTTGCATGAACACCTTGTGTTTTCCGAAATTTTAAATTTAGTGTGATTTACCGTAAATGGCAAGTAAACGGGTATATTTTGAACTTCAAGTAAGAAATATGTAAAATTTAAAACTTAAGGGGGCAAATCCTATAGATTGCAATTAATCTAAACATGGTGAGGGAGGGAGTCATATTGACTAGATTTGCAAACCAAAGAAACATTCACCCAATTTGCACAAAAGTCCCAATGTAAGGATTGATTAGATTTTCTCCCCAAAACTATCCAAAAGTTCTTATCAAACTTTGGGAGTACTAAAATTGAGATGTGTACAATTCGCACTACA